>JAQBSW010007064.1:0-43710 GCA_029291075.1 Eudiplozoon nipponicum
GATGTCACAATCGCAACATTGATTAAAATAATTATTATGACGTTTTAATAAGAATAAATATCACTTCTACAGGTAGCATAGTGTCTGTCCAATTATAAAGAATTGTGGTGACTAGTTGTAGATGCAATTCTAAAGAGATGTCATAAATTCTCCACTTGAAGGAAAGGATAACCAAATTGATTAGTTTTTGTAAAACTGCAAATGATGTGTAGAATACGACAGGGTGGTTCATTGGTTAAAGTCACTGTTTCACAAATAAACGTAACGAAGATTGGGACGCGTCCATGCCAAATTCTGAATTTACTTTTCCATATTATACACTGCTTATATATATATATATATATATATATATATATATATATATATATATATATAATAGAATTGCTTTTTATAACAATCTTGGATTTGTCTAATATTTATCATCACCTGTACAACCAGTAATTGTATATTTTTGTGCCTTACGCGGACTATTCATTTAGCCAATGCCTGGGGCTGGGAAATATACATTAATAATTTTGTTTTGAACAGTCAACCATTTTCGTGCGTTCCTGGCAGCTTGCACGTTGTTGGTGTAGAAGATCGAACTGGTCCGGGCTCATTTATAACGGCTTTGTCAGTTAAAAGAGTATGTGTTCGGATTTTATTTTATTCATTGCTTTCCGCTCAACTTCTTCTATTCCATCTGATGTTCCCTCCAAACTGAAAAAATTGTATCACTGATTACGTTCTCCATCTTTTTTATTTCGTGTTATGTGGCAATTATAACGACATTATTTCTTTTATCAGTGAGTAGAAATATGATTTATGCTGATAACTTCAAGCACATTGATATTTTGCTTTATCAATGTACGCTATTGTGCTCACTTATTGGATTTCAAATATGAAACCTGATTATATAAATTAGCATTTAACATTTATTTCATAATCAACTATACAAAAAGATGGATAACTTATTGTATAATAATTAAGCATTTATGCTATTCGAGATTAAATAAAGTGCAATAGAATAAATTAAGCGGAGTGTATTAAATAAATCTCAAATCTTAACCAAGGCCTGCATAATTAACAAAGCCAGTGGACAGAAATCCGGAACCAGTGGGTCATCTACGCCAACAATATACGGACTACATGAAAAGTTGTTTTTGCGAAACTGGATTAATTAAAGTCAGCTGACCTGTGTTTTGACTAACACAGTTTTCCTTTTTCCAGAAATTTGCTTTCTTATTGTTTCTTTCTCAGATGAACATAACAGTTACGGAAATGCACAAATACACACATGTGACACGCGACTATCTAGTGAGTAATCCGTCTGAAGTATAAATAATATGGCCAGAGGAAATACCGCGATTGCTTCATTAGTTTGTTAAATAAACTGGTGATGATGGACCAACTGACGAAGGCTGTTGATAAAGGCAGCCGAAATATTTTGTTGCAGAAAGGAAACTTCTGACAAAACTACCTGCGTTAGTCAAAACGCAGATCAGGTAATTTACGAACTACAAAAAACACATAAAATATGTTTCCTAGGCGGCCAATATTACCAATGATCAATTCTCCATTCTATGCATTGGTTAAATGGTTAGTCTGTATACTGGAACCATTGCGCAAACTACAGTGCAAATATTCGGCTTCCTTTTGCCTCATACTTTTTAAGAAAATTCAAGATATAAATGTTAAAAATAAAATTATGATGTTTTTTGATGTTACGTTCTTATATACAAATGTTATAATTGATGAAACCATTGACATTATAATCCGAGCCGTAGACCAAAACATATTACTACCTCCTATCCTAGGTCATACTCAAACTATACTCATTTTAATATACACGAAAGGTTTACAGTACTGTTTAAATGAAATTATCCATTAAAAAGATTGATGGTAAGGTAATTGTAAAAAACATCTCTAATGTAAGAGGCGATTTTCCATCACATCACTAAATAAAGATGCAATTAAATATGCACAATATACACGTTTTTTAATGAATACTTTCCGTTTTGAGTAACGGATCTCATTCGTGTACTCAACTTCAAATTTTTAATAAAGAACACGGTAATATCTACTCTGTATCAGTGCATGAGAAGACGATTGTCAACCATTCTTGAATACACTACTAAAAAATATTTTATCGGTTAATTAAATAGAACCATTTTCCGTAAACCAAGCTGGCTTTCGCAGTGTTTGAATTATAGAAGTTGATGCAGTTTCAACAAAATTATCAACAGTTCGAGGATATTTTATTTTAAATTTGACAGACTGGTTAGTTTTCGACCGATCGGTTTATTAATTGAGTAGTAGAACATTGCATCTTAAACGCTGGCGTTAAATAAAATGGTGAATACACGACTGGAAGTAAGCAACTTATCATTGAAACCTTGCGAATATGTTTAATAAATAAAATATGCAAAATAAAATACGCGTTAGTCAGAAGTGGAGCACCGTAATTAAAATACTGCAGCCTGATTTATGCAAGAATAAATATCATGATCGAATTTTGTGCTTGAGCTGCATGCAAATGGTTGGTCCTTTAATAATTTCCCATACCCTCCCTGTTCAACCTGTATGTTGGAATTGCCCACCCACACAATATTTTTGCCATAAAATATTCATGTTATTAGAAGTAAATGCTTTAAGAGAGAGAAATATAATATACACGAGTTACATTGCAATCATTTGCAATTTTTATTTCAAAATGGAGATATACAAATATTGTATATGTGAGGTTGATCCAACAATAGTATTAATGGACATAAACATATATAACGTATTATACCGTCGTTATATTTGTCAAACATGCTATTATGTTTCCTCGTTTTAAGCGTTTGCACTGCACAACTACAGAATGAGCACAGCTATTAAATCAATTCAACTGTCAATTGTAAAATCCATATTTTTAAATTTCCCATCTTATTTGCTGCTAATTACGATACTAATGGATATCTAAAACCTCATTTCAGTTTTTCCAATGGACAATAAAATTCACTTGCAAATGAAATTCGTTAGCTTGATTTGTTTCATACATGTTAAACACTCCGACAATAGTTACCAAAATTTACCTGTCTGGGATTTGAACCAGAAGATTTACACCATGGAAGTAACCACAGTATGTATTTCTTAATTAAATATCAACTTATATGTTTTGTTGTGCTTTAAATAATGTGGATTCTATGCGTTTTTGATTAAGATATTAATAGTCTACTAGCCATCCTTGATCTGCAACTACGTGCTAAACGCCACAACTTATGAGGAATTATCATTACATTCATGCATAATGAAACAACCGGTTTATTTATACGTCAACGACATTGACTAGTCCAAACTCTATATCGAAAGCAAAATATTGTAAATTTTACCTGACGTAAGACCTAACCAAAACACGTAAGTTGATACTAGTGGAAATTGGCAGATGCTTTTGACCTAAGTAGCGAAGAGAATAAGTTTCGACAATTTAAACTAAATGCAATCTAGGGGCAAATCTTAGAAGCATTAAGCGTGGTAATTACCAGTTAAAGTTATGAATTTAATTCAGAACTTTATTCAATATTTATTTAATACCGAAAATATATATATCCAAATCTAGTCATTAATCTTTGATAAAACGAAAAAGCCCCTTGTTGAATGGTGTTTTCTGGAATGTTATGTCAATAGCGATACTGTGTAGAGTGCAAGTGAACAAAAACTTGACCAAAATACAAAAGTTTGCACATAGCTTAGAATTGCATTCAATTCTTAGATCTGGTGGCTCAGGGAATAAGTTACGAAGTCTCTTAAGGAAATGCATCCATGTTCGAATCCCGAACTATCCTTTAAGTATGTGGCAGGAGAGAGTGACAGACTCCGTAGCAATCGTGACTAGGTTCGAGCGAAATCCACAGCAAAATTCTCGACAGTACTTGAAGAGTTCCCAATAAGCACAAAATAGGTCTACCGCTGTAATTGCCTTCTCTACTTATACAATGCTTGGTTTATACTGAAAAATGTATGCATAATGGCGTTAGCTTTAATTTCAAATTGAAACCTTGATTTAAATAATTGTCACCACCGTCCACGCAATCAATGATCGTTGATTGTATTTTGAATTCCTAATGTTATATTCCGGGTTGAAATAAAATTATGTATTCTAGGGATTAAATTTACATTTTTGTCAATTCATGAATTCCATGTTTGCAAATATGTCATGAAATCTTGTTTGCGAGTTCTAAATACGCACCAATGCAATTGCATATAACCAGTCAAAAACTGAAAATTATCCGACAGTCATACTTACTGACGCGTTTCGACCTGCAATAATCATCATCAGAGTACGACGGAAAATTGATTAGAGAGGATCAAACAACATTGCATATATATATGGAAAGCAAATTTATATATTCAGGCATCACCTATGATGGTATCATACATAGTACTTGATTGAAAATGTCGGCCGCACAATTTCTGTGCATTCACGAAGATTTACCTTCTGCAGCTATCGCCACATTTATATAAGTTATACACTTCAAAAATCGTTAATTGTGCCGTGGCAACAAATCTGTCTCGGTTTTACTTCTGTTTCCTGATTAGTCAGTGTGTATGCGTTTGTGTCTGTATGTGTGCCTGTTTGCATGTACAGGTCTTCCTCGTTGTATTGAAAAGTGATGTTTGGAATCTGGTCATTCTTGTATTGATAGATTGAGAGTTAACCAACAATACGCATTGTTGGCTGTTGCGTGAACGTATGTTATTTTGTCAAGTGTAGTCTTTTGTTTCGCCTTGTTTCTTAATTTTTTTCTGTCTATTTGGTAACCGCTCATGAGCAGATTGCCGTGTTGAATGCGCATATTGCTTTGGAATTTCTGCCTTCGTATGTGCACTTGTTATTTTCCCTTCAGTTTGTTGCACAATCCGATCGATAGTTTGTTGAGTCTGGTCGAGGGGGTGTTTGGTCTTGCCTGGATGCTAGTAAATTGTTGTTGGATTTTCTGATTCGTAGCCAGTCGAATAGAATGTCATTTTTCGTTACTAGGTGGACAGAACAAAGTTGAGGAACAAGGCGAAACGAAAGACTACAATCAGGAACCTTTGCTTGAATCGAAGTTAATCATTACAAGAATGACCAGATCCCAGACATCACTTTGCAATACAGCGATGAAGACATTTACATGAAAACAAACACACACAAACAGACACATACATATACACACTTACTTATCAGACCAAACAATAAATAAAAATAAGAATGAGTCAGATCTGTTGCCACCCACATAATCAAATGAAACTCCATGATGTCTATAAATGAAAAAATATATGTATGTTTTAATTTTTTTAAAATTACCCTGGTCAGGTACTAAAACTCGATCGTTAGATGACATAATATGTACATGCATTTATTAGAACTCTGGACAAGTTTTTCTTCATTAAAACCTATCTCTTAAACAGAAAAGTATGTAACTGTCCTCATACAAATTTTTCTTTTATTTGCAATGTCACTTTCTAACAATTTTTGCACTTGCAATAAAGTGAAACAAATGTGTGGAAATGTAATAAATTGATTCCTTCCGTTCATTAACATAAAATTTTTGTGAACGTACGCGTTTTACCCTTTTATTGACAAATAAAAATTGCTATATTTTAGAAAATAATTTTTTTTAAATTCCTTAAATTGCCTTCATTTCATTGAGGGAAAATGTTCATATAACAGAATAAATTTCGTAACATACATTATGAACTATCCACAAATAGGAACAAAATGTGTCTTGACCGATACAGACAGCAATATAATGATGTGAAATATTTTAATAAACATATTTGTCTTTAACGAAGCGTTTTCCGCGTTTGTCGGTCATTACGGGTAGTAGCAGTCTGGCAGTTATCTATAATTAGAAACAAATTCAATAAGTTTCAAATGCAGTCATATCCTGCCTATCTGCATATGCTACTGTAAACTGTAATAGAAAATATAAAGTGATAAAGAAAGATTAATGAATTCAAGACCGGTAAATTTAAAAGATTGCATTGATCAACCTAAAATAAAAGATACCATTATTTGTCTGGCTATCATTACAATCAAATTTGTAGAAGGCGCAGACAAGTGGCCTTTGCTGTCTACGCTCTAGAACGCACAAATTTAAGGCGTCAAAACAGTGAAAGTGTTAAACTACCCTTATAAGAACTAAATCATGTTTATTTGTTTCTGAGCTATGATGTCGGACCTCACAATCACAATACTGCGTTATTGTTGGCGACAACGTTTGAAAGCGTTGATTTATTTCAGTTGTTGTAATGCATATTTGAATTAAAATAACACCAATATAATAAACAATTTGATCTAGTCTCATTTTTTCTGCGCTATATAATATTATATAATTAGTCAGATTGAATATAAGAAGTTTTGTTGGCCATGTCGAACAGTCTGTTATTAATATCGGATTTTCTAATAATAATTTACGCCACCAACACCAAGTTATCGCAGGACAATTTTGTTGATGATGCGCTGTTAGATAAGTAGTATGTTTCAGCATAGATTGTCTTCAATTTTTATCAATTAGCTTAAGAAAATTGAGAAATTAATTAGCATGTGCGATGGTTTGATTTAGGCCATGATTTTCTGCTCTGACCTCCTGAAGCTACACCAAAAATAGGTAACCGATGTGGTACTCACATGAAATCTGGTCAAATTTCTCAATAGTAACTTCAATCTTTGCTTCCCTGGCTAAAAGATCTGGTCAAATTCAACCGCATTTAAGCAGTGAAAATAGTTTCATTCTCATTTGTCCAATCGGGTTAAAATCTGCATAATTCAATCTGTGGCAGTATCCTGGAAGCGATTTGGTATTAGATTTTTACTTAAATTATTTTTGGACGGTTTACGTTTAATAACATTTGCATCAAATGTCATATTAACTTTTTTTATTCTATTATGTTATTTATCATACAGTTATTTCTCTCACAAGCTAATAAATACAAGAAATCCAATTGTGAATATTGCTGTTTCAGTTTAGAATGGCCACAAAGAATGATTTTCTACGAGAGTTGATTCACCTTTAACGATATTTCCAAAAGTCTAACTCACATTATCTCAACATTACCTTCAAGGCTTTAGTCAAATTTATTTCACAAAAAAATATACGATACCGAAGAATTGATATTTTAGCCACAGCTGGCTCTCCTTCACTTGCAGTAATTGTTTGAACCGTGTGGACAACTACCACTAACAAAAACTGCATTCAACTTTTATCTGACTTAAAACTATGGCGTAAGAACTGTTTATATGTTTATTTCAGAATCACGTAGCACAGAATCTGAGTTACTTTGTCATTTGCCTAAAATTTCCGACACATTGCTTTCAGGAAGCATTTGTCGTCGAGTGAGACAAATACGAAGATCACCCAAATACCGTGCGTCTATATCGAATTACAACTAATACATGGATTCAGACGATAGTATGAAATTGAATTAAAAACTGACCTTCCGCATGTTTACATGACTGAGCCACTAAAGCATCATATGTATCGTAAAATCATCAAAAAAGAAAAAAAATTTCGAGACACTGCGTCATCAGTTCTTTAAAATGAGTCTAAAACCAAATTATCAATAGGTGTTTTAATTGCAACAGCCATGGAAGAGTCTATCTTTATCTAATTTTTCAGATAACTCAATTTCTTTTAAGTTTTCACCAAAAAGTTTCGAAGGAATTTATTCTTTCCGAAGTTTTTAAAATAATATTGGCCTAAATTTGCATCTTATTGTTATAAAAATTGTAGCTTGTGCAAACCAGAAAAAATAAGCACTATTAAAGCCATTGAACATAAAGTTTTAGATAAATAATTAAAGCGTTGATAAATGCCGTTTGCACATCGTCTCTTGGATATTAAATAGACAAAAATATATTTCATATATATGAAACACCAGTTTTTATTTGATCTTAAAAAAAGCAATAATGGGAGTCATCAGTAACTTTCAATGAGTTAATACCTTATATCCATTGATTATTTAAATCAGGTTTGCGAGTTCAATATAAGCACAAATCACATTGTAACTAACTAGTCGCACAACAAAACGAAACTAATGACAGTCACACTTGCGAACGCGTTCCAGCCTTCTGTGTTTAAAGCATAATTAGATATGCTTCATCTGATGAACTTTCTTGAGTAGTATGTATACGTTTTGTGTGCTTTTATGTGAAATGTTCATTCTATTTAACAAAATTAATTCACGAATTATGGTTATATTAACGTACATGACTTTCTGTGGACATACACCTTTTAATGTAATTTCCATTGTCACCATTAAATCATTTAGTAATGCCACTCTTGTTTGTCTTGTCTTATTCAAATAGATTTGGTAGCAGTCACTTAGGCTGGTTTTGTTTAAAGATATCAAATATGGAATGAAGAACGTGTATATTATATAAGTCACAGAACATAGACGAGTGAAAAAATTTTGTTTTTTCACAAGAATTTGATCACAACAGTTGCAAACGCCTTGCCATCGTGCAGTATTTACGCTGCAATTATAGCTCTGCTTTATGTAAGTAAATAAAAACGAGGTAACGTCGTGTAATATTTTTAAAGTTTACGCACGAAAGGCCATTACACAGCGAAAAAAACAATGAATGCACTCGAATCTTGAGGGCAAGTTGAATTCCGAAGTTCGTTAGTGACAAACAAATGGGAATTGTAATAGGCTGTGGGGACTTGACATGACGTCGCCAAATTAAAATCGTAAAGTTATTTATAGGTAATAAAATTTAACAATCAATGATTGCACGGGTAATGTTAACAATTCTTTAAATAAAGTTTGCGAGCTTGTAGTAAACGCCAATTACATTGAATTTAATCAAATGTCAAACAAAATAACAAAACTACTGTTAGTCACACGTACTGACATGTTTTTACCTTCCATGATCATCATCAAAGTACGACAGAAAATTGACTAGCGAGGATCAAACCGCAATTAATATATTTGGAAAGCAAAATTTTATATATAACTCTCACATCTCGTAGTCTTGCATACATAGTACGTGACTGGAAATTTTGGCTGTATATTTCTATGCAATCACGAAGATAACCTTTTTCCAGCAAGGAAATACAATTCAACAATTTTTGATTTCGCGGCTAGTGGTAACATTTATTTAATTAAAGTTTTCGAGCTTAAAGTAAACATTAATTCCATTGTACTTAACCAGTCGTCAAACACCTTAGAAAAACTGACGTCAGTCACGCGTGCTGACGCGTTTCAACTTTCTTTGATCATCATATGTGTACGACGGCAAACTGATCAGCAAGTAAGCTATTTTTAACAGTTAAATACTGTTTGTTGCGGAAAATTAATTTATATGCAAGTATGTATTAGCAGTTGCAAACCTAGTAACAAATTAGTTCACTTGTGACGAGAAGGATAAACCAAAAACAGCATGAACGGAAAGTATAATCACATTCACATTGTTTCGTGCTTACTGACGACTCATCAGTAGGAGGCGGTATGACGCCCTTTAACCACTGTATATTTGGTTGAGGACTGTTGGGTAAAAAAATGGTACAATTTCCTACACGAATGTTTAAACATGTAGTAGTGAAACTAACATCATATAAAGTATCGAAAATGTGACTTTCACGCTCATTCACTCTATGTAATATATATACCGAGTGTGTAAAGGGTACTAACATTAGGACTATTGTGTGAGTAACCGATACCAACATAGTAGTACCGAAAAGGTACATGGTACTAACAGGATGGATATCAATTTATGCTATAATTCACCAAAATTGAGAATTAAAACTATTTCTGAACAACTGTTACTCCAGTAAATACATACACTTTGGCCTTGATCGATATCAGTTATCAAATTTCAAATTATACATGATATCATTCAATTCACTATATAACAGTTAAATACTAATTGTTGCGGAGAACCAATATATAGGCAAGTATGTATTAGGTTTTGCGAACCTAGTAACAAATTAGTTCAGTTGTGACCATAAGCATACACCAAAGAGAGCATGAACGGAAAGTATAATCTCATGCACATTCGTTTCGTGCTTACTGGCGATTCATCAGTAGGAGCCGGTATTACGCCCATTAACCACTACATATATTTGGGTGAGGAATGTGGGATAATAGGACGGTACAATCTCCTAGACGAATGGTTAAACATATGATACTGAAGATAAAATCATATGAAGTCTCTAAAATGCGACTTCCACGCTCACTCACTCTATATACACTATACTAACACTATGGCTATTGTGTCAGTAAACGATACCAACATTATTGTACCGAAAAGGTACATGGTACTAACACTATGGTTTCCGAGTCGGTACATGGTATCAACATGATGGATATCAATTTATGCTATAGTTCACCGAAAATGAGATTAACAACAATTTCTTAGCCCCAGTTACTCCAGTAAATCCATACGCCCTAGCCTTGATCGATATCAGTTATAACATTTCGCGGGAAGCATGACGTCATTAAATTCAATATATAACAGTTAAATACTGTTTGTTGCAGAGAACTAATATATATGCAAGTATGTATTAGGTGTCTCAAACCTAGTAACAAATTAGTTCAGTTGTGACAAGAAGGATAAACCAAAGAAAAAAATTAACGGAAAGTATTATCTCAAGTACATTCGTTTCGTGCCTACTGGCGACTCATCAGTAGAAGCCGGTATTACGACCTTTTACCACTACATATTTGCATGAGGAATGCGGGATAATAGTGGTTAAAATGCGTAATACCGGCTCCTACTGATGAGTCGCCTGTAAGCACGAAACGAATGTGCATGAGATTATACTTTCTGTTGCTACTGTCTTTGGTTACTCCTTCTCGTCACAACTGAACCAATTTGTTACTAGGTTTGCAACACCTAATACATACTTGCATATATATTATTTCTCCGCAACAAACAGTATTTAACTGTTATATATTGAATTAATTGATTTCATGCTTACCGCGAAATGTGATAACTGATATCGATCAAGGCCAGAGCGTATTGAATTACTGGAGTAACAGGTGTTCAGAAATAGTTGGAATTCTTAATTTCGGTGAACTATAGCAAAAATTGATATCCATCATGTTGGTACCATGTACCTTTTCGGTACTACAATTTTGGTATGAGTTAATAACACAATAGCCATAGTGTAAGTATCATTTACAGACTCGGAATATATATTATATAGAGTGAGTGAGCGTGGAAGTCGCTTTACAAGACTTTATATGATGTTAGCCTCACTATTGCAGGTTTACACATTCGTCTAGGTGATTGTACCGTCCTATTATTCCACATTCCTCACCAAACTATATAGTGGATAAATGGCGTAATACCGGCTCCTGCTGATGTGTCGCCAGTAATCACAAAAAGAATTTGCATGAGTTTATACTTTCCGTTGATGATGTCTTTGGTTTAACCTTCTGGTCGTAATTGTGTTAATTTGTTAATAGTTGCGCAAAACCTAATGCATACTTTTTTATTCATTAGGATTAATTGTTTATGATATTTTATAAAATAAGTTCAGCTCTGTGATATTTGAAGAAGTTACCGGTCCAAGACTGATTTAGAAATGTTTTCCTTGTAGTCTGCTGATTTTCTGTCTCAGAAGCAATATATCCCGGAAGAGCAGTGCGTTAGACGGAAGGTTTATTTTCTTCCATCTAAATTGAATGTGGTTTACCACATTGGTCAAACTATTGAGCATGCAGTTGGTTTCGATATCTTCAATTATGATTTTTAAGGTTTCATCAGCATACCTCTGAAATGTATGGCTGTATAATTGAACAAGTGAATGCAAATAAGATTTTTCCATGCACCTGCTAATACACGTACTAACAGACTGCCCAACGCCACTTCATTTACTTGCAAGAATTATTGACCGTTGCAATTGAACTAAAGAATTTTCGTGCACATATTGGTGAGAATTTTAACATGACTTGTGAGTAAGAAGGATGATGAGAGATTTGTATTGCTGACTGTACAGAAGAAATCGATAGTTTTGACAAGAGGTATGCTTGTAAATAGATTTATAACGTCGAAAGCCATTTTATTTTATACTTGATGTGGCACGAATGCACCATATTTACTAAACTAAAAGTATCACTAACGCATCAGTTTGGCATTTTGATTTTCACTTTCTATAGGATTGTTTTTAGCTCTCTGGCCAGTTTGTGCTGTGTAAAGTTGATCAATGGTATAACGTGTCTTAATGGCGGCAATTGCACTTTCCAACTACTTTGTGATTCAATTACGCATTAGGTGTTGCGCACCTAGTGAAAAATTAGTTCAAATATGACCAGATGGATAAAACCAAAGAAAAATTAACGGAAAGTATAATCTCACGCACATTTATTTCGTACTTACTGGCGACTCATCAGAAGGAGCTTTTATTACGTCATATACAAACTATGTATTTCGGTGAGTAATGTGGTAATATATGACGGTATAATCTCCTATAAAAATGTGTAAACCTGCAGTTGTGAAGCTAACTTCATTCAAATTCTACGACAATGAAGCTTCAAAACCAACTCACAATAAATAGTATATATACCAAACGTGTAAAGGGTACCAGAATTATGGCTATTTATTCAGTATCCGATACCAAAATTATGGTACCGAAATGATAAATGGCACCAACACTATAGTTGCTGAGTCGGTACATGTTATCGAATCAGTGGATTCCAATGCATGCTAAAGTTTACCAAAATTGAGAATTACAACTATTTCTGAACACCTGTTACTCTAACAAATCCGCGCAATCTGGCCTTAATCGCTATCAGTCATGAAATTTTGCGGTAATTATGACATAATTCAATTTAAAACAATAACAGTTAGATACTGTTTGTAGCGCAAAATATATATCCAATTAAAAAAAATATTTGTTGCACATCTAGCAACAAATTATTTTGAATATGACCTGAAGGATAAACAAAAGACAGCATGAACGGAAAGTATTATCTCGTGGTTTATCATTTTGGTTGTATTTAAACTAATTTGTTACGTGATGCACAATACCTAATACACAATTGCATACAACATCCAACTGTTAGTCTGTGTTTCTTCGGTGTGCCATACATTCAGTCGGCACGGGTGCCGACTGATTTTCCTTGTTTGAGATGAAGTATGGTTTTATGGAGTTCACTAGAATTCTCAACGTCAGTTTCTTGCTAAAGTGCTAATCAGATCCTAAATAAAAAATTAATATATGTTTATTCAAGAAACCGCGTAATTAAGTTAAATGTAAAAGATGAGATTTCGGCATTCGAACAGTTCGAATTTATTTATAAAAATGTCATATCTGCTAAGCCTGCTAAATTAGTGAATTCAAAAACGTTTCGGACTAAACACAACTGGCATGGGAGAGAAGGATTCCGAAGCGTCTCAACAAATTGTTTATAAAAATCACCCTCAAAATCAGGCAGACTTCTGGTTACCTTCAAAGCAGCAATAAAAACGAATAACGCACAGTCGAGGCGGTTGTATGCAACAACTTTCATCTCGTTTACTTTCCGTGAGTTGCGTTGGCAGGTGGTTGCCTCGCAATATCAGTTTCGCTTAGATCCGATTGATTCCATTTCCAAGTACACATCGATTTGGTCTGCGTTTGGCTGGGTGCGGATTCGTCCCTTTCTTTCGAAGGCCTCAACATCGTTCATACTAACCACTGGAAGTGAGGTACGATCTCGTTTTCGTTAAATGGCGACGTTTCGGAACCTCATTTCCGGCTTCATAATTAGGCCATTATACACAGCACAACACTCACAATAGCAGATTTGACCACATTTTTTAAAATCTTTAATCTCTAGCTAAATAAAAAATAGTAGTTTGTAAATAATTTGAATACAATCTAAGGAATTGTTTGTCTATGTACACTTGCGTTTATGCGCAACTCCGTATGCACGTTTTCTGTTTTCGCTATATTTTTATATGTGCTATTTGTTTAATCCAAATTATTAATTTCTCAATTAAATATACAAATGAATACGAATGGCTAGACTTAATTTTTAATTATTAGTTCCTAAATAAAAATACGAATGCTGGTGCCAAATCCCTAAAGATATGGTCCTAAATTTGCTTAATTCTCGTTTGGCTAAAGGTTATGAAATATTAATAAAATAAAAAAGTTTCAATTGGTTAGGTAACTATTGTTTTCTGGAAAATTTCATTAAAATAACACGATCATTTGTGAGTTATCAGTTTACATGCCTCTAGTCAATAAAATGTGCGAATGTTGTTGAAAAATCTGAATAGTCTCCGAGGTGTGTTATACTTTAATTCAACCCCATATAATGAATAGTGACCGCATCTGTGGCCTCAAAAAAATTATTTAGTAAAATCAACCCACATTTTCATAATATTTTTCATGTTTACATTGATCGAATTTATAAATATCTAAAATATTATGAATTGTAATTTTTATTTAAACATGGATAAATGAATTACATTTATTTGTTTAAATAATTTATGCATAAAATATAACACATTAATCGTGAATATCTGAATTTTCCAATTTTATATGCGAAATGCAGCATTTAATTTTTGAAAGCACGGAAAATCTTCAAATGCAATTTTATAGTAAGCACTACCATTAAAGCAATTGTGTTTCCAGGCATTTTATACACAGGCATGTAGAATAAACTGGTCCTAAATTTCGGACGATACTTGTAAGATAAGCAGATAAGCTCGTGTTATTTATTTTTAAAACACAGATTTCAACACAAATCTAGGATAGAGAAACACAGGCAAACCCGGATTAGCATTCACGTTAGAAGAAACTACATGGAATGTTATTTCTTTTCTTGGTATACAACTATTTGTTTAGACTGGCCATAATTTAACTAGAGCGATCCATATAAAATCCTCGATTTCGGAACACAATTTTTAGTAGAACATGTATCCAAAGTTAAAAAGCGAAATTTTAAATGAATGAGCTAACCGAATTAGAATTATTTCTGGTAAGTACAAGCTCGAGAAAGAACATATAACATGAGCATTTTCCGCAATTTACATGGGACCTTGACTAAGCTGCATAAAATTTGTTTAACCTGTAACATTTTACTTTGTATAATTTACCAAGGAGATCTTTGAAGAAGAATAAATGCAGCAATATTTAAGTATATTAAAGCACATGTAGTAAAAATCTATGACACGCATATTGTCAAGCGTGTAGGCGTTAAAGGTTAATCACGTTGTTGCAGATAGACGTGCGTGTTAAAAACTATATGATATGCTCCGCTGTTAGCACACCAAACGAGCATTTATGCGGATAATTTAAACTTTTCACCACAATCCTACCTTTAAATAAATCCAGAAATAATAGAAACTCATAATAATTGTTTAAATCAAGTTTGCGAGCTTGAAGTAAACACCAATCCCGTTGTATTTAACCAGTCGTCGAACAAAATAGCAAAACTACCGCCAGTCGCACGCGCTGACGCGTTTCGACCTTCCATGATCATCATCAGAGTATAAAAGTAAACTGACTAGCGAGGATTATACCGCAAATATATATATATATAAATATATATATATATATATATATATATATATATATATATTCGGTGCTCACATCTATTAGTCTTGCATAACCAGTACTTGACTGGAAAAGTCGGCCGCACAATTTCTTTGCAGTCACAAACATTAACTGTTTATAGCCTTCATCACACACACACATATACATAGGGAATACAATTAAACAATACTTGATTCCGCGGGTGATCGTAACAATTACTTAAATCAAGTTTGTAAGCTTGAAGTAAACACCAATCCCATTCTTTTAAACCAGTCGTCGATCAACAACAAAACTATGATCATTGCTTGTCAGTTTGCCGTCGTAACCCTGATGATGATCATGCAAGTTCGAAACGCATTAGTGCGTGCGACTGGAAGTTGTTTTTTTATGTTGTTTGACGACTGGTTTAATAAGGTGGGATTGGTATTTACTTCAAGCTCGTAAAGTTGATTTAAAGAATTTATGCCTCCACCCACCCAATCAATTATTGTTTTATTGTTTCAACACATAAGAAATCAGCATTTGATCATGACACTGTCAAATTTGGCCACCAATTGAATAAGAATTCGGGTTTTCTTCCTCAAGATTACCAAAGAATGTACATCAAATAAACGTTATATATGTTTGAGATAAGAAAATTACACTAACTCATTTCAGTATTTGACTGGCAATTACTTTTGTAGTTTCAATAAACTTTAATTTCTCATCGATAAAGATGTATTCATATGCACCTTTAACAACCGCATTGAATGCATTTCAAAACAAAAAGCCAACAGTCTGACCATAGCCGAATAATAATAATAAGGAGGAACAAAAGTATATGGAATATGCACGTAAATGGAAAGTCATTATAGCATTTTATTAACGACATGAAAAGCATGTATAATAAGCGACTAGAACGCAAAACTCTAAAAAATCAGAAACGTAAATATAATGTAGAAATACACATGGACTTATTCATTCTTAATAAAACTATAATTTTCATGTAAAATAAATGACAATGTATTTTGAATATGATACTGTCTTGATGTCATAACTTCTGAAATTCTATTAAAATAAAATTTGCAATAATGTGAACTTCATTTATATTACAACTGATAATTTTGCTCCTATATTCATGATAGAAATGTAAATATAAATATAAATTTCGAAAAAAATAAATTGGAATTGAATAGTAAATATAAAAATAAAAATAAAAATAAAAATAAATATAAATTTAAGTATAAACATGACAGAAATTTAAATGAAATAGAAGTATTAATTTATATATATATATATATATATATATATATATATATATATATATATATGATTATTAGATAAGAATTAACATTCGAAGCTATCATTATTGACTAAATACCCACTGATTATTTGTCTAACTTTATCTCGAAAATATCTATAGTGGTCAAAGAAAATAATCAATAAATGAATTCATCCTATTACAGGGTCGTTTTTTATTCTTTTTTACTCCCTACATATGTGCGACGGAAAATAATAAAATAAAATCGCGAATGCTAATACAAAATTGTCTAAAATATGCCTTTGGTATATGGCGTTATATTGCGTCAATTCATAAAAAATCAACGATTGGGCATATAATCTTTATATATTTTTTAATAGGAATAATTAATAATAAATTTGAAACTTTGAATTAGATTCTGTGTACCTAATAACAACTTATTTCATATTGAGCCAGAATGACAATTCGGTGTCGGCATAAAAAAAGTTATAATCTCAAGTACATATGCGTTTCGAGTTTACTGGCGACTCATTAGTAGTCAATATATGTAGGACAGTTTAACAGTACAATCTCCTACACGAATTGGCATTCAAGCAGTAAAAGAGTTACCTGAATGTGAAGTCTTCGACAATGCGACTTCAGAGCCAACTTACTAGATAAAATATAGCCCGAGCCTGCAAAGGGCACCAAACACATGGTTATTGAGTCGGTTTCTGATACTAACAATATGGTAGAGGAATAGGTATATGATACTCACAATGAAGTCGCCGAGTTGGTACGTAGTACCAATACGACGAATTTTAAGATACGTTAAATTTCACCAAAATTGAGAATTAAAACTAAGTCAGAATATATTCCGGTCCAGTTAATCAGTCCACTCAAGCTTTGATCGTTATCACTTGTCATATTTAGCCATAATCATGTTAACCGATAGTCACAAATTGTCGCTACTTACATTTAAAGCTATTATTTTCATATATCCAATAGATATATGCGTAGTTCTGCCTCAATGGACACGTAAAGATACAGCATTTTAATTCCGCTGTGGTATTCAGCTTATTGTCATAAAATAATCGTGTGTATATGATAAAGGAGGCTTACTGTTTGAATTTCTAAAGGGAACAATACCTTCATCAATTTAAGGGAGAATTATTGCGTTGACATGTTTTATGCAGTCTATTTTGACAGTATTGTGCATCTTAAATTTCGCTAAACAAACTACTTGGTCTGATGGAATTATTTTAAGTAATGCAACCAATTTTGATTCGCCATCCTACAGGCTAATATGTAATTAAACGAATATTGGTTGGCCGGGCGGTGATAAAATTTACTATAATCAAGGTTGCAAACTTGATATAAACACCTGGCTCATTCAGTACTTTTGTCAGTATAAACTAAGAATTGTATAGTGTAGAAATCGCAAATCAACCAGTAGACCGGTTTCGTCCTTATTGGGAACTCATTACGTACTGGCCAGACTTTGCCGCGGACGGGGCTCTAAAATGTCAGAACGTTTGGGTTCATAGTTGCAACTGACTAAAATAATTAGTTTAAGTAACGCAACCAATATTTGATTCGCCATTCTGACAGTGTAATATGTATACAGTCATCACGGAATTCAAAACTGTAACTTCGTGCAAATTAATCCTTAATTTTGAGATAATAGAATTTAAATTTAAGGAAAATAAATAAAGTGAAGTAACTAACGACATCGTTATTATAACAGAAATCCCTTACGTTTTCATATTTGTTCATTTATTAATGAATTAGTTAATGGTAAGCATTGAGCAATCGCGAGATTACCCAGCAAAGAATTTATTGAATATTGTTATAGAAAGATAAATTCGTAAATACGCGATGCGTTTGTTAATATATTTGAGTTGTAAAGCACATTCTATTATATTCATATTTAAGTTTGTTTCATATTTTTAACTGAATTAACACGGAAATAAATCGTAGGTACAAAATTAATCGTCAAACAAAATAGCGGTGCAGTTTGGTTAGGCCATAAATATTTTAAATTCTCAGTTTATTTTTTACTTTATTATGGAAAGACGCGAAACATTTCTAGTTAAATATTTGATTAAATATTAAAATGACAACAGGAATATCGGCTTCAAACAGAGAGCAAAATTTTCGTTTTAAACAAACTGGAAAGTAGGCACAGATCGCCAAAATTTTCAAAATTATAAAATAATTTTTATAATGTGTCTTGAAAATGAAACAAAATATTTCCAACTGTTACTCTTTATTTAGCGATATATTTCTTCATTATCCGTCAAATAATTATTATAATTATATAAAAAAAGTCTAGTTTTCACATTTTTGAAGAAATATGGATAATATTTTCTTAACGAACTGCATCTTTATCAAGCAATTATCGATAGATGGGACGATACTTCCTGAGGCATAGTATGTCAATATTACTCATTCAATATATTCCGAAAGCTTCGGACTGTATGTGGAAATGTGGCTCAGTGGTTAGTTTCATCAATCCCAAAGCTGAAATTCTTAAGTTCGAGCCTTTTCTTCAAGAAATTCTGGACATTAATGAGGACAAAATCAGTCTATTGGATTAGTTGTCCTTTCTACAATCCATAACGTTTAGTTGATGCTAAAATATGCTTATATATAATAGAATTGGTGTTTATATCAAAATCACAAACTTGATTTAATACATGTTGTTTTCTCAAATAGTTAGAACTTCCGGCATTAAGATATTACAAAAAATTTCCGCATGAAGCGTAGGCTAAAAGTGAAATATAAATTAGTGTGTGACACTAAATTGCGTTTAGTTCGCTGTTTAGTGGGAGGTAAGTCTAGGGAATAATTTTGGCAGTATTTCAATCATATCTAATAAGGATGAAACCGATCTACTGGTCGACTTGCTTTTTCTATCTGATGCAATATTGAGTTTATACGCCTGTACACTTATAATCAAAATCCCGTGTGTACAATTTAAATTAATTTAATTTCCCTAAAAATAACGGTGTCTGTTGTATGCTGAGAGACCGGGGTTGGTTGGTTAGAGGTTCCCGTAGCATGAAAATCTAAATATGTTCTGCCTGAAGCGAAAGCTAAACAAATATGATAAGTTGGTATATGACACCTAATCGAGTTTAAATTATAGAATCAATATATATATATATATATATATATATTTGTGTGTGTGTGTGTGTTTGAGAGCAAATTTTATAATAAAAAAGTTTTCAAGATATACGGCCTAAATAAATAATGCCAGGTATTTTATAACTAATCAATTTTCGGGGCGTCCACTCAAATATGCGGATGACGCATAATATAAATTCCTACAATTGGATATTTCCCAAGTACCCACTCAGATATTCAAAACTCAAATTAAATTAACACATAATAATTTAATATAAATAAATAATATTACTATATTTAATAATCCTTAATATTATGAATTTCAAGTTTTGAATTATTATTACTCTTTTAGAAATATTTTGAACAATTTTCTATTTTGTTCATTTTACTTTGTTTTAATCATATAATGATATTCAAATGCTAGTGCGTAAATCTAAAATGTTCTCAATACATTTAATCGAAATTGAAAGAATTATTGATGCCTTCATTGATTTCTTATATTAAATATTTTGTTTTGATAATTACTTGCAAATGTTTGATCTGCATTCAGTATTTTTACTACTGTTATATATGTGACGCTCCTAGAGATTGAGTGTCCGTAAGTTGGTTATTCATTAATGACATGAACGGCATAAATTAAGGAATTATTGATTTTTCCAGTAATGCCAACATTTACTTATTGAAATCGACTTTGAAGTAATGCTATGAACACTGACCATATCTTTAAGAAGTCGCGTAGTATAGCTTAACAGAACTACTGTCAAGTACATTCAATGATATGTTTCGACTGTTCATGGCCATCATCGGGGCTCAACGACAAGCCGAACTTCAACCCACTTGATATAAATTTCTTTTTATCCACGTTATTTAGCTTTTCGTTGTTCTTTAATGAAGCCCATGGATGATTGAAACGCCTCAGTGCGTGTGATTGCCCGTTATTTGGTTATTTTCTGCAACTCATTAAAAAGGATATTAACTTTTATCTTAAGTACACAAACTTGATTTGAAGACTTGCTATCAAAATCATTAAAAAAATTATTTTACAATTGTCTAACTTTAATACATGTGTCGAAAGCTGCAAAAGAGTTGTGCACATAAACGCATAAAAGTAATGCTCCGACAATTTCAGTTCATTGCAATCTAGAAAAGGATAGTAGCGAGGAGGCCACAGATCTGATTTTTCTTGCCTGCACTGCGCTTTGCTCCTTGTTATTCAATTGTTTGTTATCTTTTGTGGAAATACAAATATGGTCGAAACGCCTCAATAGGAGTGAATGGCGGTTATTTTGTTATATTACGCAAATTGCTTATAAGAGGAATGGTTTTGTCTGAGATCCACCATCTTCATCAAAATAATTGATTAATAAATTTATTATGTTATCAGTTTGGTGGACATAACTTTTTTTCTAGCTGGGGTCTTCTATCGTTCTACCATTGAAGCTCTTAACTAGTTAAGTGTGATAGTCTAGTCCGAAGTAAGACATTTTGTGCTCATGTTTGGCTTGTCTAATTATTACGGGAAGACTCATGACACAACTTCAATTGTTTATAACGCTGTATCTTATAAGCTTAATATTAGTTGAGTAAATTCAGTACATCATTCTTTCATCGTATATGAAGCTTTTTTCCTGTAACTTTGCTACTTCCCTATTTAATTATTTTCTCTTCGCTTTTGTGGGGATTCTGTTTTCGCAAATGAATTAATTTTACCACATTTAATAAATTGCCCAATGAAAGTAATTTGATTCACTCTGCCTGATATTGTCAAGTTTACAACGGTTTTTGCTCTTTTGTGTTCGGCTGCACTGAGGTTGAATCCACTCATGCTATTACCTACGCAATTTAGTTAACGTATTATGCGGTGAATCATGAAGACTCTTGATTTTTCATTTGCAAATTTATTATTACAGATTTCAAATCGAAATCTGGCTTTCATCGTATTTCAATGTCATATTATTTTAACTACTTTAATTATTCTAAAATTCTACATATATTTTGGTGATGCTATAGTGCTATGCGATTCTTCATTTTCATTAATTTTAGGCGCACATCGTCCAAAATTAGAACCATTTTATTTTACTATGTCATATTCGTGTCTTAGCTATTGATTTAAATGTCTGTGAATTTAAATTTAAATATATTTATGCATATTTGGTACAGGCTACACCAAAAATTGGCGAATTCAATATATTATTCAGAGTGGCTTCGGCTCTTATAAGTTTTTGTAGAATTTCGACTATATAATACAAAACAAATCCATGCTATACGCCACGCCGGCGTCAAAGAATATGTGTTTCCAGGTTCAAACCTCAGCCGCAACAATTCGGTTAACTAATAATCAGCTCCAAGTAAGGATTTAAAGAGAAAAGTAAATCAGTTTTAATTGCTAACATATAAAATGCGTCAAAATAATTATTTTTTCAACACTGAATTTGGCGATTTCTGTGCGTTATTTAAATATTTATGTTTCTCTAATAAAGGTAGTTTTCTCGGCACGAGGAGAAGAAAGAAATATGTGTATTAAATCACATTTGGACGTCAAAACATTTTATGTACATTTGTGTCTATTTTTGAGAATATTTCTTTTATTAAAATATTAGCCAAAGTCATGGTGGACAAAATATTGCTTAATAGACGCATAATATTAAAAGCAAACCCACAGGAATCAAATGGCATACGACTTATAATTGCCCCATAGTTTCAGGTAGCCAGAAAGTGTTTTGGCATAATTATTTGCTAAGCCTAAAATGACTCACTATGCTAATGATTTGCGTCAGTTGTTCGTTTAAGTATTTAGCATATTTAAACGTGTATTTTTATATGATAACTGGAGAATTCAGACGAACAGAATTCCCTTCGAAATAAAACTTATTTATTCGCTATTTTTTAATAAATGTTAACATTAATCCAAGTAAATGTAATATATTAACAAATTTATTCATATTAAACAGGTGCTTCATTCTGTTGCTGTTTATATGTATGCTTGCATGAGAAAACAGCATAAATTAAGTTCACACGTTATCCTGTAAATTGCGAGGAGCCGCCTTTATTACTGGTTTAACGTAATCTTAACGTGCAATCGAAAATTATTTATTACACTTTCAATCAGTTAATTAGTTCAAATTGATTTCCTTTGACACCCATTTTTCTATTTTTTTTATATGATGCACAGAACAAATTTTATATGTACCTTAATAATCTATTAATGTCTAGAAAAGAAATCGATTTTCCAACAATAACTATACCGTATAATGCAAATTATTAATATAAAACGTTAATAAATTAAAATAATTATGGCAACTGAAATAAACTGGTTATTCTTTTTATCCTTAAAAAATTAATTTATGCTATTTAATGTGCTCATGACCGTAATATTTATCGCCATAAATGAGCGTATTACTTCGTTAACTTAGCATCCGTTTTTAAAGGGAGCATGTTCAATTTGACGAAATAATGTAGCAACTTTAACGTATTTTACTAAATTTGAAATTAAACTACATGATTTATTGCAAAGGTTATAAAACAAACACTACTGAATCAATTCATAATTTAAGGAAATCTTATTAACGGTTTAAGGTTGTTTCAATAGGTAATTTGTAAACTAAAGGAATTTATTCTTATTTTCAAAACTCAACGAAATGAAGAAAAACTTGACTTGACTGTTCTAGTTTCGAAATAAATAAGCATAAATTAGATTACGTTAGTTAAATAGTGGAATAGAATGGGTTTATTGTTTAAACTAAATAAGATAGAACCCAATACCAATATTTTAAACAATAATTCGATTTAACTATAACAAAAGAGTTTAATAAATGCTAAATGTTACCTATAAAATAAAATAAAAATTCGTGCAACACTGAAGTTCATTTCCGGACAGAAATGTTTTATCCTTCATACAGGAAAAGATGTTCTTCCAAGCACAAAACTGCACTGTTTAGACTTGTTTTTAATGAATAATTTTTAACCATATTTTTTATTATTTGCGTTAAAATTCACATGAAAATATTATGCGTAAAATTTTGCATTTTATAGAAAATAGCCGCGGTTGAAGATTTGTTATTAAAGTAATAATATATTGAAAAAACATATAACATATTTGAGTAAACACAACAAACGGAAAATTTTATTCTTTAAGATAATTTATTTAAAATGACAAAGATAAAAGAAAACTTCTGGTGTACATTTTTATCAATTTTTTAAAGATCTTGATAATAAAATAATAAACTCGTTAATACAATTAATAAAATGTTTTTTCTCTTACAACCTCCCGTCTTAATTACAACGCTTCCTCCATTCTGCTCCTATTGGATGAATTATCCATTATTGTGTATGTATTCAGACATATTCACCAAATATTTGTAATAATAATACTTTTTGTAAATAATATAAAATAATTTACTTCGCACAATCTAGCTCACATTTACCTACTTATCACCGAAATAAATTAATATTACTTAAACTTTTAAGTTATTGTTAGTCATTAGAGGCGAATTTAACATAATTTAACTTTTTTATTTTAAATCACACCTTTATTCCATTGAAGCGCATGCTGTTTTGTATAGTTTAACACATGCTTGTCCGCTTTTTTCTGAAGTTTACTTTTATCCAATTTTTTAAACAAATTCAGACTAAGTTTAGCTAAATTTATTACTTCGTACTTTGTTCGAATTGATATCTAAATTGACGTTTGCGGGAAAATTGACAGACTTATTTGGTGGGTAAAATCTTAATTCATTTACATTTCCAGGTGCACAGCTTGCTTTTAATTGATTAATGGATTCTCACTGGTCTCGTGACTCTGAAACCCTAAACACACTACCTGTTCGCAAATGTATTTTAATTAAGATTTTACGAATTCTTTCCGAATTTTCGGGACTTCAATTGTAGTCCCATCTTCAGGGTTGACACCGTACTCACAGAAAAAAAATGTGATAAGTAAGTATGTGATTGAGTGTGGCGTCAACCCTAACGTTGGGACTAAAATTGAAATACCGAATATTAAGAAAAAATCGGAAAATTTTAATTCAAATACATTTCCGGATGAGCAGTGTATTGACGGTTTCATAGTCATGTGACCTGTGAGAATCCATCAGTTCATTACATAAAAAAGTCCCGGAACCTCTAAATGTAAAGGAATCAAGATTTTTCCGCCTAGCTGTGCTATCAATTATCGCCCAACCGTCAGTTGTGGTAGAAACTCGAATAAAGACAGCATTACGCAGCCGCATTTCTGTTTAAAAAATTTATCAAAATTAAATTTTTGATTTGCAAATATTTGCGTCAACACGGCTTTTGCGTCTTTTAGAAAATAGAATTTTCTTGTTTACGTCCGTAAGGTTTGCAATATTCTAACAAAGTATTTGCTTTTTAAAATACATTTTTTTTCTAGCATATGCATCTCTTTCATACGCACAAGGCACTTTCAAAGCAACTTTGCGGTTTTTTTTATGAACTCAGGAAATGGAGGACTGATTTTATGTCCCAATAACACGACCATATTTTAGAAAGTAATTTTAATGTATGCTACCAACTGAGCTGCAATTAAACCAAAAACAGACAAAAAATATAATGAAAAGCGTCTTTTAAACTTAATACTTGACCGTTCAATCAGCCTGCTACAAAATTAAATAAAAATTAATCTCATTATTACTGCCCTGGTGGATCGTGGTCTAAATACACATGAGAGCACAAACCATTAAAAAATGCGTCACTTTTACAATAAAGAAGGACTACAAATTAATTAGCTGAACACTAAAAGAAATGAAATGGTTTTAAAAAATGACTATCTGGATTGTAAAAAATCACGGGATCTACGTTGTGTTTTACAAAGCCTGAGCTCCAGTTTTCCTCTTCGTTGGAGATATTTCGGATGCCAATGGCCGCATCCTTCCTCGATACGCATGGCATCATAAGTCCATATTAGCTTGCTTTTTAGATTTATGATTTACGATAGACCAACGACGGTCGCCGCCACTCGCGACCGAAATATCTCCAACAACAAAAAAAAAACAACTCGGACTCAGCGTTTGTTTGTCACGAAACAGATCAGGTAACTGACGATAATCGATGGATTCGCCAGAAAATAGCATAAAAGTAAGGTTGGCCACAATCTGGTTCACGATTTCGATTGATACTGCTCGTGAATGAATAAAATTCTGAAACAATTCTCAGCCCACGTCAAATTTCTTGCAATTTGTATCTGCCTACTATATTCTATCCTTAATAGAATGTTTACAACTTGAACTAGATCAGCAGTTTACGAGGGCACGGCAAGAAAAGGTTTATCCTGACATTAAAGCTCTATGACGGGATATGAACAGACATGGTCAGAAACTCGGGATCGACTGCATATAATGCAATCTATTTTAGGTTATTTTGAAAATAGTTCTTTATTGTTAGAAAGACACCACTTATTCGTCCTATATTGCAACATATTACTACATAAGCTGTGTTGAGATTTGATTTTTAATGCTAATGCCACCTATCTAGGTAATCCACGTAATATCATCTCTCCACCTAGACGTATATATCGCGGACTCGTTCATTTATCTTCAAATTTGCTTGATGTCAATTAAGGTACGAATCGTTATGGGCTTCTATCTATTGATTCGAATAAAATTCTACAATTATCATTTCCTCTTATAATTTGTACTGTTAAAATATCCTCCACATATAAGCATGTATACTATTCTTGCACAGCATGCTATTATAAATGTCTCTTTTCCATTTCGGATAGTTCATGCCATTTCCAGTCGTCCATTGTGGCATTGGCATTTGTCCAAACGTCTATGCTTTTACCACTTTTAAATTAAATTGTGTGTGCAATTTGAACACAAGAAATATTTGAGCTGTTACATATAATCGAAGACGCTACCTCGATTGTCATACACATATCTTATGGATGCATTCCTCGTACTTTCATCTATTTAGAACTGTAAGGATGTCAGTAATTAACTTTAAATACGAAATCATTAATAATAATAATAATAATAATAATAATAATAATAATAATAATAATAATAATAATATGTATGTTAATATGTAACAATAATTTTTATTAATAATTGTACTATTAATATAGACCTACTACTACTACTACTACTACTACTACTGCACTACTACTACTACTACTACTACTACTACTACTACTACTACTACTACTACTATTACTACTACTACTACTACTACTACTACTACTACTACTACTACTACTACTACTACTACTACTACTACTACTACTACTACTACTACTACCTACTACTACTAATACTACTACTAGTTTACTAGTAATACTATATAATTATATTGTAATATTATTCATAATAATAATTTTCTTTTCATTTTTAATTTTTAAGTGTGCTATACCAGTACATTTACTTATCTTTAAAAGTAATTATTACATTGCACTTCAGTATGCATAACCAATATCTCCTCAAACTATCAAAACATCTGATATTCTTTTCTCAAACTGCACAAGATTACGCATTTAAATGACAATAAAGCAATGCTATATGGAGTGCGACACGCAAATAAATTTCAAGTAACAATTTTATTTACAAAATATGTTTGCCAAGAGCGTTTTTAATAAAAAATACAAATATTTTTAAGGGGAATAACAAATGCATGCCAAAAATTATCTATTTTTCATGTAAATACCCAAGTTATCGAAGAATCGTAGCTATGAAAATAAGTAGACATATATCTCAACCTTGATTTCTGGTAAATTATCTAACAGTTGGGATATTTACCCAAGAAAAAGGCCGGAGAGTTTGACTTCTTCATTGGGTATCTTTAATGCGCGTTTGCGTTAATTGTGCTAAAATATTACTGCCATGTATTGACGTCTCAAATAAACTTACGCATAGGTCGAGTACATAGAATTAGATATAATAAATAAGGCAGAGATTTTCCACAACGAAATAATATTACATAAAATCGGGAAAATGGGGCTGTAGAATTTGAATTTTACAAATGAAAAGTTAAAAATAACATTTTATAAGAACTATTCCAAGTTTTCAATTTATATTATTTTGTACAACTGTATATAATATCAATAAGACACGTGTTGATTTTTTATAAAATTAATTAAAACTAGAATATTTCTTTACATTTACGATGATTTAGCAGGCCAGACAAGCGTGAATCACTTTGGAATTACAGATTTTAAATTTACTCCACGGTTTTCCTAGTTACGGACTAAATTATTTTTCACTGTTTATAAATAAATAGGAAATGACCAACGGGATCTGTCGGCTCTACTATACGCGTGATTTGAAAGAACAAAACGAGAATGAGTTTCGTTAACTTTGTGGGGCTCATAGAGTTTGATTAAGCGTAAAACTTTTGCATAAAAAGTGCATACAATTTGTTTAATTCTTCCTATTTAAAACACACAATTTCACGATAAATACATTAGAAGAATTAATTTCATAAAAGTGTAGCAAACAACAAAGAGTGAAACTAAAAATTATAATAATATGATTTAAAAATATTTCAATCAAATATAAAAAATGCACATAAATCTCCCAGAAAATTGGAATAAAAGATTAAAAAAATTATGTATGCATAGCATCATTAATTCGAATAGAATTAACATTAGACCTTTCAAAAGCATTAATTATTGAACAATTAAATTTAAGGAATGCCCATTTAATTTAAATTATATTAATCCAACTATTTTGAACATAACAAATTCGCGAGTTAAAGCTACTTTTTCGATAGCGCTTCTACACAATTTTGACTCAAATATGTTAAAATCCATCTCTTTTAAAATAATATGTATATACGGTTGCTCGTCATCAAATGATGCAATTCAATTTTCAAAAAATTAAAATTTATTGCCTGACTACATGACAATCTGACTACTGATTCTTTACTAAAGAAATTGTTCTTAATGTACAAAAGATAGATATAATAAAAACAAATTGAGCCGATAAAAACAGCTTACTAGGATGTATCGTATCTTCGCAAGCACAGATAAAAAATGTAACTGGAAAACATGGATAGATGGAACTAAGGCCATAAACCGACTGGCTGGCTTGGATCTACAATTTCTAATGGACCTCATTTATCGCGTCTATAACAAAGTGGATTGCGCCACAATACGCTGCAGCGTTACTGGCATACTTCGCCGCTGAATTTCTAATGGTAGCCTAAAACATCTTCTGTGTGTAATACGGACTAATCCTCACAATCAATCATAGTTCAACATAAAAACTATTGTATTCGGACTAACCGTTAACAATGCTAATACTACTATTGCGATGGTCTCATTGTGGACGTAATTTAGTCAATAGTATTGATGTTAATAATGCATAAAATACAATTGACAATCATAAATGCCGAGGAAGAGATCTCCACCATTCCGATCGGTGACGTAAACTTTCAGTATAAATATGTTTGTTGTGAAGGCCACATAGAGTGTACAACGAGAAATCTGGGTTTTTTTCATTGAGCCTACGTCAAAGTATGCAAAATATATTGGATAACAAGTGCTGATGATGGCAGCTGTTTTTTTAGAATATTTTGAAACAGCAAAAATTTGTGTTAGATTAAAACAATTACGAATTTTATTATACGACCAATAAATTCATCGATTTAATTTTTTCTTAAATATTTTTTGTAAGGGTAACCAAAGTAGCCTTCACAGCAATCATGGGAATGTTCTCTTTAGCCTCATCAATTTGTTTAAATAATTATTCGGGTTTTAAATTTTCACAAATAACGTTAATTTTGCAAATAGCCGTTAAAAGCTACTTAAAATTATACACGCGCGACATGAAAGATAATAAATTTTACCAAATTACGACAACGCAGCTTTCTTTAAAGTTATTACTTTTAATAAATCAATAGTTGAAAATAAGCACTTTTAACACATCAAATCGATTGAAAATCACTCTAATTACCACACAATTTAATATTAAACTTCAAGAAACACAGCTTAAAACTACTTAATTACTTACTTATAATTGCGTTTGATTCATATTGTTTTTAATTGCTGGTTGTATGTTTCATTTTACAAGTAATTCGCTTATTTCATATTTGAAAATCGACATGTGAATTCATAAACAGATAAAATATTTTAACTTATATTTTATCCAGGTTGCGACCTTGATATAAACTCCTGACCCATAATGTGCATACATTTGTCAGTAAAAACTAAGTACTGTATGTTGTGGGGTAAGTAATTCATTCAGTAGACTGGTTTCCTCCTTATTGAGAACATACCAAGAACTGTCAGAATTTGCCGAGAACAGAGCTCGTACCTGGGAACGTCTATTTCAGTATCTAGTGCTCTGACAATTGAGCCGCAAGCTGAACACTACACATAATTTTTTAGGGCAGCGACCATACCAAGTTCGCGTCCGATCACCGAAGTTAATCAACGTTGGGCTCGGTTAGTACTTGCATGGGTGACAGACTGGGTAAACTGGGTGTTGTAGCCTTTAAAAGTTCAGCAGGTTGGCTCAGTGGTTAGAGCACTAGATTCCGAAGCAGACGTGCTCAGGTTCGAGCCCGGTCTGCGGAAAATTCTGAACAGAACGTAATGAGCTCCCAATAATGACAAATCCTGTATACTGGATGAATTGCCTTTTTGTACATTATACTGACAAATGCATGTACATAATGGGTCAGGTTTTTATATCAAGATCGCAAAATTGATTAAATCAATTTTTATCACCGCTCGCGCAAGTAATGTTCGTTGAATCAGATATGGTTAAGTCATGGTATCGAGTCGGAGTGTTTAATTGAAGTAAGTTGTATTCAGTTATAACAATCATGTCGTTCTAGAAATTGTTTGAAGTTCATTACACAAACGTATTAAAAACCTTACAAAAGCAGGAATTCTCAGTATAATATGAGAATATGCAAATTAATCAATTATGTGCATGATGAAAATGCACAAACTCTCTTTTCTACGCACTGTGCGCATGATTTAAAGCTTTTCTGAGCAATAACATCAGGGAGGTCAGCACAACGTTGATTCTAAAACGATTACATCTCTCCGGCTTACATGAACACGTTCAGAGTTAGCTTGGATCACCTTATCTGCATCTATTGATGAGCAGCCGGTGTGCAGGAAATGCATTTTTACACGAGAAAAGGATTGTTGTTCGAAAATGCTTACCAGTATTTGTGCGATCCTACACTAGTTACCCTCTTAGAAACACCTAAAACACTCATGTATATATGTCAGTTTTATGCAACCTTGATTAGGTAAGCTTTGTGTTTTTAAATATGAGGCTTCATGAGGGTCACGAAAACGTGTTAACTGATTTGAGTAGGTGGTTGGTTTTTCTAATTTCAGTGAAATAAAACCTATCTCTAAAATCGTAAAGTCCGCATACTTTAGCAGATTTTTTGCATATTTTATTTAATGGGCTGGCTTTGAATTGGCGGTGATGAAAACTTAATGTAGAACTGAATATATTACTGACTGAATGTGCATACGAATAGAAGATTGGGATATAAAAGGTGACTAAATATATAATGAATTTTTTGCCGTAGTGTTGACATCCACTGATTCTTAGCCTGGGAATATGTTGTCAAAGAAAGCCGCGAAATTTGTTTTTTAAGTCATAATTATGAAGCCTCATGTATATTAATATTGCTTTAATTCAAATTGACACCGTTCATGCGTTTTGGCTATTAATTTTTAATTTCTAACAATAGAAAATCTCTTACACAGAAGGAATAATACTTTTACATGCAAAATGCTTTAATCCATTTTTAAATGTTTTAATTATCACACTTGTAGGATCAGAGTTCACAAAAAATATCACAGAAAATGAATTAACACGAAAAATACTTTTGGAAGCTACATACTTTTATGAAATAGGGAGCACACATGGAAACGTGAACTTCGAAATGTTCAAAAGAAATCTTTATATATTCAGATATTAATTACCTAAGAAAAATAAATATAGAAAAATAAAATTGTAATTGGCTTTCAGACAATAATTTGAGAAAAACTCGAAATATATCCCTATCCAAATAGTTAAACATAAGAAAATACAATTTGAATTTCTAAAATACGAAACAAGATTACATACCAAACCTCAGAAATTGCAATAACATTTGATCAATAAAAATGCATTCTTATAAACATCGAGAAGAAATTAATGTGAAAAAGCTTTTATATGAAATCAATTTTTGGAAATTCCCGGTGTTAGATATTTAATAAAATAACAATGATATATTACATGAAAGAATAATTTTACTTCCTGTCTATGTACAAAAGTTTGCGAAAATAGGCTTTAGTTTGAATTTTACAAGTTTTGCATAGCAGAATGAGTCTATAATTTCTCGGCGGGTCTAATGATAACTTAATATTCATATAATGAATTCCGTATATTTAATCAGAAGTTAAACAAAATGGCAACGTAAGATATAAAGAGGTAGCAAACTTAAAAATTAATCATATTTTGAAAAACCAAGTATCATGTGCTAAATTTGTGTTTGAAAATTCTGTAAGCATACCAATATGACAGTATTTTGCGGATTAACACTTTAAATTTTATGTTTATGTGTAAAATAACATTCTTCATGTAGCTACAATATCATAACTAGCCATACAAGATTTAACTTAAGTTCATTTGGTTAGTGATTACCATTTGCTAAAAAATATTTGTTAAAAATTGTTATGTGTCAATTTAAACCTTTCGTTTTCATAGATCGACAAATATCAATTCTATCGGGAATAGGAGAAACATATGGTCTATTATTAATAAAATAATTACTAAATGCAATAACAAAAGAGAGCTAGCCACATACGAAACCTTATCGATAAACAAATTGCAGCCGGATTTATTGAAAACAAATATCCATTTTATTTACCTATAGCAAATTTTGGATCGTTCCCGTAAAGTCAATAATAAATAAAAACTTTGGTGTGAACTTTAAAACTTTATTACCAATACCAGTTCTATCGGAAATAAAAAAAACATATGGTTCATTGTTAATAAATTTTGTCAAAAAACATAATTTAATAAAGGTTTCCATGAACGCATTGAAATCTTTTAACTCCTTATTTATGAAAAACCAGAAGAAATCATTAGTTGCACAATTTATAAGACATAATTTGTTTCATTCATATTTTATAAGCCATTTTTCGTTATTATTTGCAAAAATTATCGTTGTTTATTTTAGGAATAGAAAACGTCTTTTGAAACCTAATCGATGTTACTCATTCATAGCAATTAAAATATGTAAAAAAATGTGACTTTAACAGAATTTTCAATTAAAATAAAAGGAAATGTAAAAGCTTGGTTTATTGATAATGAGACGTCTTAGAAATCTTAGATTAGTAGAATAAATAATATGTAGAATGTGAATATTTCCTTAATGAAATATAAGAAAGTATACGATAAACACATTTTCGTGGTATTTGTAAGATAATTCCACATAACTGTTCAGTCTATCTTAAAATAATTCGTTACTGTCGAAAACATAGTTTATTCTATGAATATATACTGACTCTTAAACTCATATCTTAATGAATATTCCAGTTCTTCTTACAAGCGAAGTTTGCATTTATTAATATTTACTACATATGTCCTTTTATTTTTACAATTTGTATAGATGATTAATTTAGTTCTTGTTTTAATAATTCTTCTGGGTTCTCCGTTTATTTTCCTATTACAAACTTAGTTTTAAACAAAATGTTTAGCTAATTTCTTTAAAACAGTTCTTGATATAATTCACAAATAAACAATCATTGATTGCACGGGTGGTGGTAACAATTTTTAAAATCAAGTTTGCGAGCTTGAAGTAAACACCAATCCCATTTAATTTAACCAGGCGTCAAACAAAATCGATTTGCTGTTTTTCGTCGATTGGTCAATTTTTTTTAAAACTCGCAAACTTATTTTTTTTAGAAAAGCCTCAATAAACTGAATTCGCTAACATTATTTGACAAAATAAAAATATCTTAAGCAATTTATTGATGTGATATGCGCATTAAAGTTTAGATACAAAGCACTCAATATTAAGAATAGAACGAATTACACTGTGAAAGGTGGAGATCAGAAAATAACAGTTATAAGCAAAATGTATAATACTGAATAATATGCATAAACCGTTTTACTTTCGTGTCTATACTAAGGGCAAAACATTTCGGAAAAGTAAAATGTGCATGACATTTTTGTTGGAAATTAAAATTACTGATAATGAAGATTTGTCAAGTATGTATTTGGACGCTTATCAATATTGAAAATCGTAACACAGGTACATCATATATTATCCAATAAAGTAAATTGCACAGTTCCAAATAAATGAAATATCGAAAAATCCAGTGTTCAAATCTACTAATTGTGAGATATTTCGAAGATTACTCTGAATTTTATACCGACGCGTTGCAAAACTAGTCGTCTTTTCTCGAAATATGATAAAAACAGTAACTTTTATATAAAAGTTTTTGTAAAACGGATCTACGGCTATTAATCCTATCGTCTGAATAGTTTTGTACTTGGTTATAATATAAACTGTTTCATATCCATCAAATACAATCATTACAGATTACACATCTTTTACAGAATTATATTATACCACAAAACATAGCAGTAGTGCCATTTGTGTCTGATATCATAATAAGTGATTGATTAGAAACTGGTATTCAGTTATGTATCTTAAATGCGAAATCTAATGCAAGGCAGTTGTTTTCAATAGCCAATAAAACTTTGAAAAATAAATGACCACATTTGTACAATGAATTTAAAATCATTTTCATTTAAAATGTAAAACAAAATATCAAAAATAAGATAAGCCTAAATAAAAACATACTTTAATGCAAAACAATGACGGGTTTCAACAGAAGCATTGATTCTACCCGAAAAGCATAAATTGAGCTCTTGAAAACTAAATGCATATTCGATCCAAATAATAGTTATTATAGTATTGTAATAATACATGAGTAAATAGTCACGCTCGCATAGCTTTATTGCCAATAAATTGAATCAAACATCAATTTTTACCCAAGTTGATACGAAATGAAGATAATATTTTCAACAATAAAAAAAATTCGAACACAGTAAAATAAGAGAATATTATCCAAAGACTTCTGTTTCGCTCAATGTAAGTAGGTTAATAACTTGGCCAGCGCACATCCTGTTTTCAAAATAATTAATTGCCAATCTATTGCTCAAAGGCGTTTGCGTAAAAATAAATAAGCTTAAAACGAAATCAATTTCCATTTTCGCGAACGAGCCTATTATTAAGAAGTAAACCATAGTATAACAAAATTCATTTTATTCAAATTCTATTAATTAAAATTATCGCGATCCAGTGATGGTGGCTGATTTTAATCTCCTGGCTAAGGAGGTTAATAAACTGTTGCACAGCCAAAGGCACTATTTGGATTCCGTCGTCATTTATAGACAGTGCATGACATGTTTGCCTAAGAAATACAAATTCGCAACAGTCGTGTGTACGATCCTTTTAGATTCACGATACGGAAAATTAAAATCATTTTTGATACTGCATCGAGCAACTGTTGCAAAATAAATAAATCTCCGAAATTATTAGAAGTTATGCTGTTGGTTACAAACACTTTTTTGTTCTTTAAACATTTTATTTTCATTCATCTGTGTTTTCAAGAAGTATACCAGGTTAATTGCTATAATGTTAGCACGATATTTTTAAATAACCCGGCCGGGGCATTTCATGCTTGACTGGTATCAAGTCGATAGTTCATAAAAAGTAGAAGGAAAAATGATAAAAGCAGGCGCGGACTAATTTTTCGATAGTTTCATTGACACACTGGGCATAGTATAGGAGTTTAGATGGCAAATACGCAACTTTGCTTGCTAGGAGATATTAAACTAAATGATTCATTCAATTAAAACCGGGATATCACAATGAACGATATATGCCAGTACTAAACATTTTCTACCTTGCCGTTCAACTTTCAGCGTTTTCATAGAAACTTGTTTGCATCTTCACCTTAGAAGCAGTGTTTGGTAGGAACGTGTGTTGTTCAACAAGGGGGCGTCTGTTGCTAAACTGAGGCAATGTATATTTTGTACGCGCCAATTTCTGAAAATTAAAATAAAACATTGAGCATTGGTGAGAAAGAGAAAAAACAGAAATATCACAACACACACATGAGTCCAAATATAGGAAGGGTTAAATAATTAATTTATTTTTCATAGGTTTGAACCGTAATAATCGGAATGTTAGTAAAGCCAATCATGCTTACCTTTAAATCCAACCGGTAATTTGGAAAAGCGTCATCATCAAAATAATAAATAAACAACAAGTATAGCATTTATAGAATTAAACAAATCAAGTTTTCGATCTTGATATAAGCACATGACCCATTAATTACTTACATATGTCAGTATAAACTAATAGTTGTATAGAATAGAAAACGACGAAACCGGTCTACTGAATAAATTGATCATTCTACACTATACAATTCTTAGTTAATTCTGGAATATGCAAGTAATTAATGGGTCAGCTGCTTATATCGGGATCGCAATCTTGATTATAGTAATTGTGATCACGGCCCGTGCAACCAATTTTCGTTTAATTAAATAAATGTTCATTTCAATACCACTTCCACGTGTACTAAGGTGTCTGTTCAGTAATGACAGATTAGGAATGGTTAGTTGGAACTTTGGGTTTAAATGAATGCCATATGAACTCCACCTCAAGTAATAAAGACTAACCAAGTTACATTTATTAGTTTATAACTGAAAATTGTGTGTAGTGTGCGGCTGGGTGGCTCAGATGTTAGAGCACCTGATTCCGAAGCAGACGTGCCCGGGTTTGAGCCCTGTCTGCGGCAAATTCTGGCCAGTACGTGATGAGTGCCCAGTATGGACGAAACCGGTCTACTGGATGAATTGCCTTTTCTATACTATAAAATTCTTAGTTTATACTGGCATATGTAAGTAATTAATGGGTCAGTTGCTTATATCAAGATCGAAACCTTGATTATAGTAACAAGTTGAACAATTTATGAACACAAAAATTGTAATCTTATTGCATACGTGTTGACGCTCCTACTTCAAGCATAACGAGGGCAACCAACTAATTGAATTGCTTTAGATTTTTATTATGACAAATGTTGGATTATTGTGCCTATAGACGAACAAGAAATGTTCTTTATAAAAGGAAAAAGACGATTTAGGCAAATATTCTCTTAATAGCATGCTCCCAATTCCTTTGGTCTAGGCCAAATCTCATATCATTATCCAATGGAAGATAGTATATTACTAAGCTGATACTAAATCCTGCGCATATAAAACAGCTATTCATGCAAATATAAGCAAAAATAACACTTATTAAACATAATTTCCACTATCTTAAATTGTGATGCACTCTGCGAAGTTATTTATCAAGTGGTTAATTTACTTCATCAGTTTTGTGGCCTAATTGTCAACTAAATTACCGTTGCCGTTCTTATAAAAATAAGGGCCTTTCTTCAAAGTTTTAAGTTTTAAGCCTGCTTAATTGATTCATATGATAAACCTATTAGCTATTAGCATTGATATCTAAACATATACTTCATCGCCTAATTTTATTTATTAGTGAAATAACTGATTATAAATATTTCATTTATCAAACTTTTAACATTGACTTTCATACTGCACTAAGCCATATGAATTCGCGCTTCAAAATTGATATTGCCCTACATCAACTATAACTCCAGTAGATATGATGAGCTTTAATCAGATCTACCGAGGAGTTCGTGTTTGAGTGATAGGAACAGGAAGCAATGGCAGACATTTAACTGCATACCAGTGGAAGCGCAGCAAGAGTATCCGCCGCTTTGAATAGATATTTTCAGTTGAACAAGACCCCTTTCGTATTACAAGGCTAAAAATTTCGTAAAATTGTCTAAGGCCGCTTAATTTTATAACTCTTCAAATCATATCAGCCCTGGTCTACATGGCTTCAGCAGCCCGCTAAAATGAAAGGAAATATAGAAATTCGTGAACTTGAAAATTGTATTTATAGAGTTCACTGACGTTTCATGAATCTTTATGCATTCATACCCATTATCAAATATAACAGGGAACATGTTATGTAGTTTTATAAAATGAATTTGTACTCCATGCAAAAATGAACCAATAAAAATGATCTTTTACACTTTTGTCTAAACAATGAAATCCAGTTACATATTTGACAAAGATACATTTTTAATCTTTTGAAAAATAATTCTGTAACAATACACTCACTGCCTGTAAATTATGTCAAAATTGGAATAATATCACCACATTTTGGTGTTACAAGTGGTTTAGTAAACGCTTCAGAAAGTGGAGCAAACTTTGTGTATCTAGGAAATTGAAACTAGTGCAACCTTCTAGCTGAAAGCAGTCGTATGGCTCTAGGTAGAATTTAAATAACAGATTTCGTTTCTACCTAATTTCAAATAATTATATTTGATAGTGAGGTTATATTATGCGGTTTCTGAAGGATTTATTTCAGAACAAAACTCATAATCTTTTTTAATAAATATTCTCTATTTCCAATTTTATAACTCGTATTCTAAAGACTTCACCATGAAAAAGTTATTAACGTCTGTGCTTATATCGTAACATAAACAATGGACTCTAAAAAATTATCTTATATTTCTTTCTGTTGTTAAAATTATAACCTACCTAGTAACACATTTTTAAACTAGGAACAAAATGATATACTGTTTTGGAATGCGAGCCTTGATAAAATTCATAGTACTCTTTCCATACGCAAAAAATAAATTAAATTTGATTAGATATAAGAAACATTTCTTTCTCATATTCTTTTCAAGTATCCACAAATAAACAACTCTTTCGATATAAATTGTAAGAAAAAACAAAATAGAAAAATATAAACATGGACAGTATGAAAATAAGGGAACAACCAATCAATTGCGTGCATCAACTCCAGTCCAATCTCAATGCTGCAACATGCTACTTCAGCTTGCATAAATCCGGCTGTAATGTGTTTACCCATAAAGCGTCGTATACGGCTAACTCCCTTTTTATTATAGCATTTAGTAATAATCTTAAAAGATACGTCTGAAGAACATACGTGTGAGGTTTTAAAGATGTGTTGCGCAATTGCAGATACGCATTCATCATTTGATTTAAAACAGGCGTTTAAACAGAAGAAGCATGTTCAGGCATTGAGCTTGAACTGGAGGTGATCCACGCAATTGGTTGGTTTTTCCCTTATTTCACACTCTCTCCATTTTTACATGTTTCTATTTTGTCTTTCAATGTATATATAAAGAGATGTTCATTTGTCAATACTTCAGAAAAATATGAGAAAGTACAGGTTCTTGTATCTGATAAAATTTTGTTTTTGTTTTGCAAACGGAAGGGGTACTAAGAATAATATATACCAAAGTCAGCATGAACAAATTAATAATCAAAACTGCACACGAGTTTCGTGGCTACTGGCGATTAATCAGTATGAGCCCGTAGTACGCTGTAAATTTACTATTATTTGGTCAATAAATGTGGGACAAATATGTGCTCAAGCAATAATAGTGTTAACTCAATTCACAGTATTTCGCAATGTGAATCTGCAAAGTGTACCAAAACAATGTTTTTCGAGTAACCAAGTGTTATAGTATCCGCAAACTATAATAAACACATATGAAATGTCAGAATTTAATCTTTAAATAAATTAAACTCCACGATATTGTTATTTAAAACAAAAGTAAAATATTAATTACAAACTTAATATTGCCGATACTAGGAGGCCTAAATTTGCTTATCGACCTTATAGTTCTGTTTAAAATAATATTTTTTTTAATTATTAATTAAAAATATTATTTCTTGCAGGCGCAGGCAACATCAGAGGAGATTTCAGTTGCTGTGAGTTATGCCCACGGAGGGACTAGAAACTCTGTTAAACGAAATTATTTCAATTTCTAAAATGGCAGTCAACAGGTTCTGGTTTCTGCTAACTACGAAACAAATGTGCTCGAGATGATACTTTCCATTCATGCTGTCCTTGGCTTATAACTCGGGTTATATTTGACCTATCTGAACATTAGCATGCACTGAAATCCACTGTGTTGGTACCATGTACCTTTTGGTACCATAATGTTGGTATCAGGTACTGACACAATGGTCACAGAGTTGGTACGCTTTATAGGCTTGGTATATATATTATATATAGTGAGTTGGCTTTAAGTCGCATTGTGGAAAACTTTACATGACCTTGGCTAGTCTAAATTCGTATGGGAGATTGTACCGTCTTATTTTCCCGCATTCCTCATCCAAATATATAGTGGGCAAAGTGCGTAATACTGCGTCCTACTGATGAGTTTCCAGTAAGCACGAAACAAATGTGCACGATGTAATACTTTCCATTAATGCTGTCTTTGGTTTATAACTCTGGTCATATATAAACTAATTTGTTACTAGAATTTGACATAAATACCAATCCCATCGTATTTAACATAGAAAAATAAATGTAAGTTACAATTAATAATTTTTAAATTTTATTTAATTTATTTGTCAATTTTGCTAAAAATATGATCATTTTTAAAATAATTCGGACGAAATTTCACAAGCTTAAAGTTGAATTAATTTTGACTTTCAAGAAACAGTGCAATGTCGATTCAGTCTTGGAAACAAGCTACAATGTAGTTGAACAACGAGGAAAGAAATATTAAAATTGGTTCTAAGGTTTGAAAACATGTTAACCAATTTAGACGTTTCAACAGTTTTGCTTCATTAGACATAATCATTTGAGATGATCATCATTATTTCACTAACGAATTCTGAATAAAATGCATAAAATTAACTAGATTTGTCAGTTCACATATTGTGCTATATGCTAATAAAATGTTTTGGTACTCCCCGAAGAAAAAAATTATCAGAAATTGAATTTAGCTTTACTTTTAATCGCTGCCTGGAATTACGTTTAAAATACTAAGCACTTAAGAATGAAAGATATGATATTTTTTCCTAAAGGAGACTGCACAAAAAATGAACCTATTAGCTTTTTGTAATCTTGCAAATCAAACTGGAATAGAAAGTATTCTATAGGATATTTGTAAATTTATTTAAGTTGATTGCAACAGTCCCATTGCCTTAGGAATTTCCTTTCTGCTGACAGACAGGCCAAAGCTAGTGTAACCGGAACTGTTTTAATGTCGTTGACAGTTAATAAAATAAATCACTTTTTTCTCTATTTAAAACAAATTCTTCATATTTTTAATCGGTTTCATTAGTCGCTGACACATCTTTTGTTCTTAAATGCATTGCTTTCAGCAAAATTATTATAGACTGCGAACGATGATGCTACAGCCTTATTGTCGGATTATAAATTTGGCCGTCATGCGCTAAGTGAACTGCTTCCTGACATGTTGGTCTTCCAATTTAAATGCGTGGGCGACTGATTTCCGTTTTTTTATGTATGTGATAAAATATCGTATCGTCATAGGAAAACGTTCACTGGTAAAATACTGTTCTTACTTTAATTTTAAATATACACTTAACTTGCGCAAGCTCTAAATTGTTAGGAGCAAATCTTGGTGTCCTTTCAGACTAGCAAGTGTATACAACTATGCCTAACACCTCATTAAATTGACATTGTTAACTCCACCGAGTGCTATTAATGCATTTAGAGTGTTATCGAGAAAGGGGCTAAATTATTTTGGTATTTTATTTTAAATATGTCTATCCACACAATTCAACCTCTCCAAATCTACCGATTGTATGATAAGGTTCTGTTCGTGTTATCAATTTCCTAAGCCCATAACGTAAGTTACAGCTAGAAATTAGCTGAAATAAACAGTAGACCGCATAAACTCCTCGCAAAAAAGTTTTATGTTGTTAAAAAATTCAATCTGTTAAACAGTGGTTTAGTTCTAATTAGAAATGACTTATATGAAATCACGAATGTTAGTGAGCACACACTTAACCTGCAACGGGTGTTGTCTACACCATTTAGGCTACTTACGTCATCTTTTGGTTAAAAAATCCGACAAACGTAAAGCGTGTTCAGTATATAGACATATGACACCGTATAGAATGTGTATTTCAAGGTTAATATCATTTACGTACTTGAACGTATGCTAGTGACTAATATGACGTGAATTCCAAATTATAACTAGTTTTGCATTTATACAAAGTTGTACTGGTCAAGTAAATAATTGGATTTTCAAGCAAAATCTTACTGATACATAGATTTTTTAATCAATATTTTTATTCTTTCTTGTGTCCTATTCGCTTCACAATAAAATTTATGTAAGTAACATGGCTCAAAAATACAGCGACAAAACTTAAATTTAAATTATTTTTAATTGCTAATAATATAAACGTGTTTTACGTTAAACTGATACTTATTCTCTGTGCAAAAACTGTATTTGAAATACCTTTTAATATCTGTTTTAAAATACTATTTTAAAAAAAGGTTATATAAATGTGTTCTTTTTGGCTAAAGTCGCCAATATGCCATATTAAGGACATATAAAACTATTTATTCCCGGCAGCAATGTTAATCGAATATTTTTAATAAGGCAAATTTATTGTCATGTTTCGAAATTTGGCTATTTTTCAAAATTCTGCAAAACCTGATAAAGTGAAATGAAACGCTTATGCTTCTAAAAGATGTTCTAATATCAGAACACAACAGTTTTGTTAATGAAATCCTTATGAAGCAGTTATATAGTGAAGATGGAAATTTTATTTTTGGACGTAACGTTGTGTCTTCTTTAGAGCTATTGAAATTTTATTTAATATTCATTTAAATATATCAATATAATGTAGAAGTAAAAATAGGAAATTCCTTAGTTCAAGATCTTTGTTATTGTGATTCTTCATTTTTTAAAAACTATTTCAAACAATACTGATAAAGAATAACGCCACTGTACATAACAAATTGCATCTGGACTTCGTTATTAGACATTAACGAATGTTACCATTTCGTAAATCGTTACCTAATAAATTGTAATTTCATTAAACTTCCCAAAACTACTTACTTGAATAATAACGAAAGTTAGCATTTTAACAGTCACAGCTAAAAACCAGTTTGGAAAATGTGCAGATGACGTTCGAAATTCTGCTGCTATTTGTTTTAAGAGGCAACAGAATCTAATTTTGACAAACTTACTTACAAATTAATTATTGGTGGTTATAGAATAGGCTACGTTAGACAAATTGTGACGGAAGCCTTAAAATTTTGTAATTCTCCGTAAGGAATCCGAGGTAAACAAACAGTCAGAAATTGGTTATTCTTGCGTCGCTCTGAAAACGGATCTTTATTTACAATTTCCACACAAACATTGAGGAAAAACTCGATAAAACGAATCTATTTAAAACTCGTTCACTGGATAAGTTAAGCTAAATAGGTCCCTTTTTAAAATGTTGATTAGCTTATTTACTGAAAAATTGTCCTTACTAGATGCGAGTTGATCGAAATCAAATTTGAGGATTTTTACAATTTAGAAAATAATCATTCCAAAAAAGTTATATTTAATATCGAATATAATTGGTCCTATCACTGAACTTGTAGTTATTCAATTTAGTTATATTTTCTATATTAAAAAAATAAACTAAAAATCATTTAAAAATTTAACTTATTCATAATTTTAGTTTTCGTGTAGTTAAAATATTTCCTCATAAATAACTTTAGTTGTTATTTATATATAAAAAAATGATTGAATTTTATATTTATAATGATAATGAAATTCAAAATGAGTATAAAGAACATCAGAATATCCTTTGCGAGGGTATTTTTAAATAGAAAATTTCAACAGAAACCACAAAGTAATGCTATTAAAAATACTAATGCACATAACTATTACATTTTTTAAACTAAAACAGACTATATGAATAAAAACCATATACTTCAACCATATAAGTTTTTTTTATAAATTTCTTAATAGACTACAAATCCGCAATATAAATGTGATGGGAAATAAGCATTATTAAT
>JAQBSW010007065.1:0-43703 GCA_029291075.1 Eudiplozoon nipponicum
TGTAGGTGCAACTTGAATGAATCTTATATGTATGAGGTTCCAGTTATTTAATATATGTGTTCAATTCCATTAAATTTATTGTTATTCGTCTAGGACATAACGGCTGTATGTTTGCCTGAGCAAGATGAGTAAGACGAATTAGAAAATGTTCGCCTTAGGAAATATGCTTGGAGTCCTTCAAGTTTGTCATGATAATGATTGCATATACAAGAATAGATCTTACATATCTTAAAAATAATTAGCACAGCTGTCCTTTTTTCCTTAATATCAAATTGATTAGACGCCTGGCATGGAGGGAAACGTTTATATGCTTTTTCGAATATTCTTTATTTGTACGAATTGCTCATAGGTGTTTTATTATTTCTCTGGAGATTGATTTCCTCAGGATATGGAATGCCGTCTGTGAGTAATAAATTCTTACAAAATTTCAAGAAGATAGACTTAGTTGTGCTGATTTTAAATTATATGTTTTGATATAGATATTTATCGACGATTGAGCTTATCTTATCGGGTGGATTATTTAAAATACTTATGTGTCCTCCGCATATTTGATAATTTGAACATGTTTAATTACATTTTTTATTAAACAGAATAAAATGTTAGTGGAAAGTGATTCTAGTTTAGAAACCTGTGGAACTCTAGCTTTGATAGACAGAAGAAGAGATAGCATTCCATCTGGTGTGATGACAGGTATTTAAAGATTAATTCAAGTGAGTTTGTGTACAAAGTAAGGTCGGCATTTTCCCTAACAATTGCGTGTATGAATATTGCATGAAAATCCTTAAAGATGTCTATAAATATTACAATAGCGTCGTTGTTTCAGAATGGAATATCGTGTATTCCATCTTGCAGGGTGATTATATGTCTCTTACATGATAGATTTCGAGTGAAATAATGTTGATCGAGGTTTTCAAATTGAAACAGCAGTTCAGTTCAAAATGATATTGTCCGAAATTTCAGTGAGTGCAGGAAGGTTAGCTATTGGTCTTAGATCTTTGAACTTAATAACGGTTTTCATTTATCGTAAAAGTTAAAACGTTTATGTTGCATTTCAACCGGTATACCTTGGGAAGTTAGCATGTTGTAATTATAAATCACTGGATCTCTGTGTGTTTACTGATTGAAGGAGTGTGTTTGCATAGATGCTAGATGAGTTTATTTGGTGCTTAGATTTTATATATCGCATCGTGTTCATTTTTGGATCCCCTGAGATATTTTCGAGCTTCAGATAGTTCAGGTGGTCGCACCGAGGTAACAATGTGGAAGAATTTAATTTTTCGGTTGCTAGCGTGCTAGATACGTGTTTGAAAAATTGGCAAATCGAGGTTGGAAACCTGTATAGATTTAATATTCATGCAAATATCTTTCTTTTTGTTATAGAGAAAATGCTTGGCGACTGTTCAGTTTCCTACAAATGTTCGGTACGAAATCTTAATTCTTTAATTTTATTGTCTATTTAACAAACATGTTTTGGAACGATATGTGGTACACGCATTAGTATTTTTGAACAGGTCATTTCTACATTGTATTAGTGATTGCGCAGGTTTAACTATGAAAAGTTTAAGTATTGTAGTTGATTTGTCGTAAGTCTGTTTTATGTGGTGGAGGTAGTTTGGTAATGGTGTATTCTTGGTAGTATTGTACATGTTTTCGATTTGCGTAAATAGTAGCCAGTTTGTGAGCGAATCTCTTATTGTAGGTGCTCTAATGCTTGTTGTGTTAGAAATAAATAAATCACATGTCGGATTATTTATCGATGAGTAATACAGTGGCTAGCTCTTGTTCATCGATAATGATAACGGTGAGACTGGTAAAAATTACGTGAGTAAAGTTCTTTGAGCAGACAATTTTTATTGTCATAAAAATTATCGATTTATAGTTAGTTTTTATGTTATTCTTGGTTGATAGTGCCATATTACTTTGTTGAATAACACAACAAATTATCAACAGATGCGTTTTTTCTACGGGTCACAGAATTTAGATTGTTTATAAATATGATTATTCAAGTAAATATTATCTAGTAATTTAAGTATGCTATAATGAATTTGATTAAAAAAATTCATGAAACACATATGATGATCAGTCACTAATTAACAACTTTCACGAATATCGCTAATGAATTGTTATTTTACACAGTATCAACTCAACCTGAACATAAAAATATTTCAAAAAAACGTTTCAAACTTTGCCCCTATCAAGTTCATGTTCAATATTGTGCTAATATTGAAAGCGACCATATTAAATTAAATCGCTTATTATTACAAATGACTTATTACGGAAGAATTTGAGTTAAGAATAAGTAATTTTAATTAATAAAGCAAACAAAATGCCTTTTAAAATAGCCATGCATTTAAAAATATACCTCTACCTGCTACTCTGTTTGATTTTTATCTTTCGACATATCTTAGTGTTTTATTTTCATCATAATTGCACCCAAAAAGAGAATGCCTTACAAACAATTAGAGTGTTTTTCTATGGAAGTATGCTTTGTTGTACCCGGTTCCACAATATTCTCCAACACATACCAACAACATGTATTGGCCTTATTTACAACAACTTCGACGTCGATCTTGTCGTTTAGACTACTGACGTTTACTTGTTTAGTCATATTTTATCTGTTCCTTATAAATTCTTCATTGAACGTTTTTTACCAATTCACTTTTTTATAGTCTCTTGTACACATGCGTTTCGTGCTTACTAGGACTTCATCAATAGGAGTGGTTACTACGCACTTTATCTGCTATATTATGCAATTGAACCGTCCAACTGTCCGACATTCCTTGGCCGATTATGTAGTGGGTATAATGCGAAGTACTGGCTCCTAGTTATGAGTTTCCAGTAAGCACGAAAGGCATGTGCACATGAGGTTATAACTTTCGTTCACGCTGACTTTGCTATATTACTCCGATCCTATTTTATCTAATTGTTTACTATGTGCGCCACATCTAATACAAAATTGCATATATGTTAATTCCTCACACCAAAAAATACAATTATTATATATTTAATAGAATTTTGTCATGAATACTGCGAAATGTGGTAACTGATATCGATCAAAACCAAGGTGTATAGATGTGCTAGAATGGCCGATGTTCAGAAGTAGTTGTATTTCTTAATATTGATTGAATTTAGTTTGTTACGAAATCCAATTTCTTTGGTAACATGCAAGGATTTGGCAACCACATTGCTCGTACGATTGACAGGCTCCGTATATATTATATTTAGTGAGTTGGCCTTAAGATCGTGTTGTCGTATATTTTATATAAAGTTACCTCCATTACTGCTTAAATGCACATTTGTGTAGTGGATTGTACTGTCCAATTGTCCAACATTTATTGACAAAATATATAGTCGGTGTAGGGCTTAATACCGACTCCTACTGATGAGTCGTCAAAAAACATAAAATTAATGTGCACATGAGATTATAAATTTCATAAATGATGAATTTGGTTTATCGTTCTAATCTTCTTTAAACTAAATTGTCATTATGTACGAAAAACCTAGTACATAATAACTTCATATTTGAATTGAAGGCGGTTTGAGATGATTATTTATTTCTCGGCTATTCAACGTCATTTTAAAAAAATAATATTTTGTGGTAGTAAAATGGTTTAAAGTGGATAAAATGCATTGAATAATGAAAATGTTGTCTATTTTAAAGCAACTTTAAATTTGTATAAACTCAATTCGTTCATTTTTACTTTAACTTGTGTGGTTGCGAGTCTACACGTTGTGGTTTACGCTTTATAAATAGCACTTCTTTTGATTTGTTAAAGACATCTAGATTAGCCGGTGTTCTCTCGTCATCAAAGGTAAACCTGCGTAAGAATGATCGCGTTACCATCTATATGCCAGTCATTCCAGAGTGTCTTATGGCGATGCAGGCCACAGCGCGACTCGGCGCAATTCATAGCGTAGTTTTTGGTGGTTTTTCAGCAAAGCAGCTTGCTGTGCGTATTGCCCATATTAAGGTTAGTAACTTTTATTATCGGTGTCTGAATTACACCTTGCCTGTCTAAAATAATCTTAAATTTGTTTAAGACCAGAAGATTGCTCCAAAGTGTGTATGATCAAAATGTTAAATCTCAGTATTTTACGCATTTCTGGCTTCGTCAATCTTGTCTCTTATTGCCCTATCAATTTTTAGACATATTTGGGTGGGAATTTGATTACTTATAATGTTTGGCATCACTAGGATTATACCTAGTACTTTTGGTCATTTTAGTATAATTTTTTTGCCACATTAACTAACAAGCCAAATAGTATGTCACAATTTTTATATAAATTCAACGGCATCATTAGTTATTTATTTAACATTGAATTTTAATACGCAACTTCCTGTTGCGGGAAAATTGAAAGCGCCCTTAGGTCGTTAAATAATGATTCGTTTCCATTTTCAGGTGCACAGAGTTTGCTGAAACTTGATTAATGGGTTATTTCTCGTCCCGTCACACTGAGCCGTTATTCCGAAAATGTTCGTGAACCAAATTTTTACGATTTTTTCCAAATTTTCTTGACTTCATCTCAGGTCCCACCTTCAAGGTTGATCCCGTACCCACAGGAAAAACAACTTGTGTGAAGATGGGACCAGAAATTAAGTCCCGAAATTTGGAAAAATATTCCGAAAAGATTAATTCACAAACAGTTTCAGAAAAACTAATTTTGGACGGCTTCAGAATTACGGGAGAAGTGAGAACCCATCAATCAAGTGTGAACACGATCTGTGCACCTGAAAATGGAAAGGAATCAAGACTTTACCGCCCTAAGAGTGCTATAAATTTGCCGGTAACACAAAATTGCGTATTAAAATTCATGCGCAAAGTTATCCTTCCTTATTCGAATATTTATTCAGCGGTTTAATGTTTACCGTAAATTTATTGCAAACGAACTTGTTTCATAGCACTTTAACGCGATCGAGTGTTTTAACAACGAACGAGAATGGCAATTATATGTTTCAATGGAAGATTGTAAATGATATGTTTAAGGATGCTAGTTATAAATTAATAGGCCCTTTTATTCGTTGCGAGTGCCATGTTGAATAAAATGGCCGAAAATAGCCATGAATATTTTCTGTATGAATATCGAAATTGTTTTGATAGGATTAATTAATTTAGTAACTAAGCAATTGCTAATAGTTTGGCCGTTTAGAAACACCAATTTTATTTTAGTCATTTAATAATTTTTTCGATACTACTCGAACAAAGAGCAGCCTATTAGCTATTCAGTAGCAAATATGTATATTTCCATGGGCGCTTCTTAGAGGCCTTTTTATTTCTACATCTATAGAACCTTATTTTAGTATATCCTTGCGTATTAAACGTGGACTTTATGTTAAGTAAAGAACAAATAAATTAAAGTTAAGTAAAGAACAATTGTAATTTAGGTTAATTAGTTCAAGTATATTCGTTTTATCAGCACACTAAGTCAATCAAGCATAATGTATTATTACAGCAGTGCGCTGACATGAAACAATTTATTATTACTTGATAAAAGACTAACACAGACATTTGATGACTTATCATTCAGTGTTCTTACATAACACAATAAACTGTTACGCACAAGCTTTTTTCTTTGCCATATTAATCGTGTCTTCATCACACGCACAAATTGTCTTTACCTACAGCATTTAACAAAATCACAGACGGACTATGACACTGAATTTGCCGTCTCCTGTAGGGCGCACATATTTTCTGTGTCCTAATCACAAGGTCATTTTTCTCATATGTTTCATTTGGTCATGTCTATGTTAAGGATGTCTAATTAATAATACTCTGTAACTTGTTCAATAAATGTGTGTGCACTGTAACTTATTATGTTGAATCTCCGCAATTTGCGTTCGCAGGTTGTCCCCATGTTTCAAAGGATATTTCTCCTACTATAACTTAATTATATTATTATTATTATTAATTATTATGTAAACTGCAAGTAAATGCCGTGCAACGTTAAAAAGTAGTTAAAGGCCATAGATAATGAGAGACAGTTACTGTGGGTGGCCCTTATCATGGCCGGAATTGCGTTCTCCGGCAAATGCCGAGAAAGTTAGGTGGTGTTGCAGTGTCTAGAAGTACTCCTAGACACTTGAGGCCGGCTCTGGTTTACTGGCTGGTGTTCCTTCGTTGTGGAGTCGAAACCAGAGGGGTGAGTTGCTGTGTGAAGGCTCAGAATTGTCTTGTTGAAGATCTGCAGCAACATCGTAGTGGCTGGCACACGTAGAAGTCCGATTAATAGATAATCGATCCGTATGACTAGTTGTGCAGCAACAAGCAAATTGGAGTGACTGAGATCCAAATGACTTGTTGAAACAGCGTAACTGACGCTAGTCCAGAAGTCAGCGTAGGCAAACAGTCAAATTAGTAACGCGACAGCAATCACGCGTATTGCACAGCAGGAAGTGTCAAACGTGTGTGATGATGCAGGGTAAATGTTTCCTTCTTATATGTTTGTGTAAGCGTAAGTTCGCACACCATTGGTAAACGACAAATTCCGCTTGTTTTAATTGGTAGCGCGTAAATGAAATTTGAATTTCATTTAGACAATATGTCCGCGAGTTGTTCTGAGCCGTGACATCTATATTAAGGATGCTCAATTAAAAATACCTTGTAACTTGTTCAATAAATTTTTCTGCACTATAACTTACTATTTTGAATCTCCTTGATTTGCGTTCGCAGGTTGTCGCAATGATTCAAAGGTAATTTGTCATACTATAAATTCTGCTCTGACTTCTCGGCATATTTGAAAAAATACAATATTTTGAGCTCTGTCGATGTCAAATAAGATTAAAATGTTTCGGTTCGCGCGTCTGGCAGTAATTTTACCATGTTGTGCAGCTGGTTAAATAAATTGTATTTACGCTTATTCTAAGTCGTTTGAACAGCTTATTAGAATGTCTTTTTAAAATCGTGATTTGTTGCACTTTGTAGAAAAATTAGCATTTATATTGAGTTAAGTCGCAAATGACATCTTCTCAATGCAATTATGCCATTATCCCTTTGCTTCATGGCTTGAACTAGTTTTAGGATGATTCTGTAGTTTTGTAAATTTATACATTCGGGTGTCATAAATATTTAATTACTTACAGAGTTAGAGTTTGGTTTGATACTAAAATTTGTGTATCATAAATCAAAATTTATACAATACTATTGTGCCAACAAGCGTTGTCATTTATTAAGCACAATAAACAATTAATAACTCGGTGTATATTCAAATTGTATTGAGACTTGATTAAGCCATTTAAAATTTTGTGATCACATGCTTATTTACTGTTTGTTATTAGTAATTGATATGCTTCTTACCAAAGGTCAATAAGCCGAAGCTAAGTTATCTTGTTAAAAGAGAACACATTTTAACTTTATATCTAGACTAATTCCATCATAAAGAACGCTTTAATTTCCGCATAAATCTAATTTTTAATATTTTGTACAATTCTGTTATACTGAAAGGAATACACGAATCGGCTTCATATCAAATTCAATGTTATACTTTGATAGTTTGATAGGACAGGAACATCGTTCCTGTTGATTTTAGTTCCATTTTTTTGTGAGATAATCTTCTGTTCTGGAGGACTTTTGTTTGAATAATAATTCTGATCAGTCATCTATTCCATCTTCAGATTCTCGAATAAAAACATTTTTAACTTGTCTCTTACGGCACAAATATACAGCAAGTCAATTCTGGCTCGAAGTGCAGATGACGCATCTGAAGTGTTGGTGATTAAATATATAACGCAGAACCAAATAATCTTCACTGAATTTGGTTTAAACGACGTGCCGCGAAAACAGAAGAATACCCCGTGATAATTTACAACCTAAATCAACTAAGATTAAACATTTTCTATAATAGTGTACAAATGTCTTTTGAAAGCACTTCATTTGTAAGCAGTTTTACTCTAAGCATCTCATTACGGGCTAGAAAAGAAAACAGTCTACCTAAACATCCCTTTTAAGGGGGATGCAGTTTCCCGAATGGCACAAAAGAAAGTTGAAGCAGCATTAACACGCACATTTAATGCAACTAAACTACGAGTGCTATTTGAGGTAAAACAGTTTCTTTTACCACCAAGCAATGATAAATAGGCTTTAATGTCGATATCAAATATTATTTACCAATATACATGCAATAACGTCGATCAACTTATGGTATTGATCGACCAGATGGTATTAATTTACCTTCCGAATGAGAGAATATTGCAAACTTAAACGCCTGTTTTAAATCAAATGGTGAATACAAGTCTGCTATTGCGCAACACATCATTGAAAACATCGAAACGTATGTTCTCCAGATGTATTCTATAGTAATTAATAAATGCAAAACAAAAGGAGCTAGCTAATTTACGGTGTCTTATGATAAAAAATGCAGCTGGATTTATGTAAAGCAGTGAATGTTTGCACAGGCATTGGTGCTCTTGGTAAAATGGATGTGACGCAGGTTTCTGCTTTTCACCTCTATGTTCACATATTTCTATCTTGTTTTGCTTTCCAATTTATATATGAAGATATGTTCATGAGTAGATATTTGAGAAGACCATGAGAAAGAAAATTTTCTTATATCTGATAAAATTTCTTTTGTTTTTGCACACAGGAAGGCAACAATGAATTTTATGGCTAGTTCATATTTATAGAATATATATATATATATATATATATATATATATATATATATATATATATATATATATATAATATAAGTAATTGTGTATTAGGTGTTGCGCACCTAATACACAATTAGTTCAAATATAACTAAAATGGTAAACCAGAGAGAGCATGAATGGACAGTATAATCTTGTGCACATTCATTTTTTACTTACTGGCATCTCATTAGTAGGAACCGGTATTACGTCCTTTGCCCACTATATATTTTGGTGAGGAATATGGGAAAATATTACGGTACATAATGTTGGCATCGGGTAGTGACACACTAGACATACTGTTGATAAAATTTAAAGACTTGGTATATATATTATATATTGTAAGTTGGCTTTAAATTAGCATTTTTCAACACTTTATATGAAGTTTGCTTTACTACTGCAGGTAAACGCATTTGTAAAGCAGATTGTAGCGTCCTATTTTCCTCTCATTCCTCACTCAAATATACAGTCGTTAAGAGTATGTATCTTATATTAAACGTATTTTGTCATCTGCTGCTAATGGCGTGGCACTGGAAAGTTTACATTGGTTAAAATTATAAACTTTATTTTAGCTAGGCCAGACAAAAACAAATTTATCTTTGAAAATTCTCTACATTTTGCAGCAATCTTGATTAACTAGCCAATGCAATGTTTTTTGTTCTAACTGTTCTACACGAAAACAAATTGAAGCTTTTAGATTAGTACTTGTAATCACAGGCTTCGAATAATTTTTCAAATTTAACTTAACATAGACCTGAAGATATTCTCCTTCAATATGTATAAACTCGTAGCAAAAATTGAAAATTTACAATAGTCAATAACTTTTGTTAACTGATTATAAAATATACGGCTTGAAATATTTGCAAAATTGCCTTTGTGATATTGCCTTTTCGGCATCGTTCATTAGTCTTTCGTATTTACATCAATTTGAAGGACCAATAAATTTATAGTATTTAGTAAAACTTTGAAATTAAATTTAGATGAGAAATAACTTTTGTTGTCGCTACAGATATCATAATGAATATTTGTACTTTAAAAACATCGAAGAAAAAATTATCTTGTTTTTTTTGGCGGCAAATTAGCTTTAACATTTTTAGTAAACTATAAATTTATTTCGGGATGTCTCTTTCAATATTTGGCATTCACGGTTTATACAATATGCAACAGCTTGCTAGAGAAATTGACGAAAACACAAAGGAAGCCACCGACACCAACAGAAATATGCAAATATAAAATAAATATTATTTGCCGTCACATTACCATGAAAATATTAATATGAAGAAAATGAATAGATAAACTAATACTTATTGTCGTTAACCAAGGCGAAATGAAGACTAAAAAAGGGGTAGATCCAGATAAGCGATGACGAATTAACCAATCAACAGAGAAGCGAGGCCGCTTTGATCTGAATACGCAACACGTATTAGGTTGAATAAAATTCAAGTAAAGATAGCTCTAACAAAACAGCTTCATTGCGATTTCTACTTTATCGCTTCAAGTGACAACGTCACCTCACAGTGACTCCTTTCGTCGAAGAAGAATATGACCTCGAGATTTCTGGAAAAAATATCACCTGTAAGAATGATGCGATTCCATATTCCGAGATGTTACCAACTAAGAAATTTAAAGAAAATCTTGCAGTCTAATATTCATCTCGATTGTGGCTTATTTAATGTTTTTTCATGTTACAATCTCCTCCGTTTGCGTCTTATGCAAACATGGTTTTGGCTACGAAATGCGCTCCAAATTGTGCGATCGGTTTTAGGCATAGAAAAACTGATACTGAACCAGCGCATTTGGTGAAACGCTATTTGCTGTTTCAACGAGAAGCACTTTGATTACAGAAGCGCGATAAGAAATATCAGCATTGATGTTTGTCCCTTAACACTCATCTAATAGTGTTTTATCTATACTACTTGTTAGGCTATGATTTGGTACTTATTTACTATTAGATTGTCATACAAAACGGACCTATGACATAAATCGAACTGACGTACTTCTAATTCCGGACATCATAAATAGTATAGGAGATACTCAGGTATGTAGAGAGCAATTCGAATATTTGTCTTAAAACTGGTCTCCTTTTGAATTTTATTATTTTAGCTGAAAGCTCCATCAAATTACAATAATTTGAATAGCGTTACAGTAAATGGAAATTTCTTTTTAAAATGACAAAAAGTCCAGCCTTCTTCTGGTGTAGAAAATCTATGCTGTCCTTTTTCATTATGCATTATCGTTTTTTGTATTATCAAACCAATGAAACTTCAGGAACGTCGGTTTGACAAATATTTCGAAAAAATGACAAATATTTTTTCAAATTGCGTATTAATTCATAATTTTATATTCCAATTTATTGCTGTCCGCGGTTACTTTATTTGTTTTATTTTCATAAATAAATAATTTTTATTTCTGATCATTTTCTGTGCTAAATTTGGAAAGCCCAAATTGCTCATTACAGCGAATTTTGGCATGGAGGGTATGACTAAAATTGTTCACGACTTGAAAGTGGTGAACGAAGCCTTGGATATTGTTAAGCGCGATCACGTAGTCGATGTTCCAACCGTTCTTGTGTACCACAGGGACACGAAATCATTGTCAGACACAGTATCCCAGAATGACGTGTTGAAAAAAATTGAAGGGGAAGTGAGAGATCTGTCCAAATCCTATACTGTTCTCAACTGGGCTGAGGAATTTAGCACAGCTCCACGGGTTGATGCAGTACCAGTGGACGCAGATCATCCACTCTACATTATTCACACTTCCGGAACAACAGGTAAGACGGAAACGTGCTCTACTAAATAAAATGACGATTAACTGTGCTCATTACTGTTTCAGGGACTTAGTTTGCCTTCGAACGATAGGCACTACTGTGCACTGGAATTCGAATTGTAGAATACTGCTGTACTTCACCTATTTGTTTAAAGCCCGATTTTGAACATAACATGAACACCAATCCCAAATTCTATTGAACTTGTTACCCCATCGTAGAGAACTGCGCCTAGTGTTTTAGATTTACACTTACTAACTCCCTTGCTTATAATCAGAGTACGATTGGTTGCAGCTCGTTGTTAAGTTTTTCTGCTGTACTTTGATGACGATCAGGCAAGATCGAAACGGTTTAGAACGTAAAGCTGATTTCAGATTCGTCGTTTACTTATGACATAAAATAAAAGTTATGCTTGATATTTTGTCTAGATTTTCAAGCTTGATTTAAATAATTGATGTCATCAAGTACAAAATAATTGTATTTCGAATGAATAATCTGTTATTTAACAACTGAATCCTAGCTGGTATATGTTCAATACCAAATCTTAATGAGTGAATTACGTTATCAGTCGAAAATTTTAATTTATCAGAGTTATCCGATTCTCTGAGTTGGTTAACTGTTGATTAAAACAGAATTTATCAGTTCTCAAAGCCTACAAACAAAAAGAAAGAATTAATTGAAAATTAAATCCGATGCACTGAACAATCAAACTCGTTCCACAATGAGATTTAACTCATCAAATTTGTGTAATGTATTTTATGAAACGTATGCATGACTGTAAAAAAGAAATCATAAATTATTCGGAATCGAATAGTGGATATATGAGATCCAACTAGAATTAAACGAACATTGGTTGCTCAAATTTGCAAATGATTTGCTCATTACTTGTTAAGATGATTTTATATTATTAAATATTATTAAATCTTTTACAGGTACACCTAAAGGTGTTGTTCGTACGCACGGAGGCTATTCGGTTGCGCTTAACTGGTCAATGAACGGCATCTACGGCCTTGAGCCTGGTGACTGTTGGTGGGCCAGTTCAGATTTCGGTTGGGTTGTTGGTCATTCATATTGTTGCTATGCGCCACTGTTAGCTCGCAATACCAGCATTATCTACGAGGTATGTTATAGAAGTTTTTTATTGCTATTATAAATTTACACAAACGGATATCCTAGACTCTAAAACAATATGTCCAGAATGAGCATATTCCAGTAATGTTGAATTATCAAGTCTTGACGACTATTTGCTATTTTAGCTAGATGTTCAGAGACGGTTTTCCTGTAGCATAATCGAATGATCGCTATTGTAAAAAAAATAATGTTTAACCGTAAGATAATTCTTCACCTCTTCTGCAGTTCAAGCTGTCTATCAAAGATGTATCGGTAGCCTGGCAAGCAGTTTAAATGGACTTATCACACAGGACCATAGACATCCCAATCATCGTTCCTTAACTTTATGTGACAATGAATTCAATCATTAACACTAACATTTAACTGGTAGGTTCATCTTTTATGATTGTTTGCTTTTCATTATCATCTGGCAATGACATTAGACACACCGAGTGAGTTGATAACCAATGCTAAAAATGTGGTGGTAGCTATGTTAAGTAAGTTTCAATGTCTCAATGACGAACATTCTTTCCGTCAAATAATTGACTTGAATAAAATATGCCTAATGCTTAGAAAATTGATGGGAAATTCCAAACTGTCAAATTTACTTAAACGAACATTGGTTGCACGGGTGCTGATAACAGTTATTATAATCAAGGTTGCGATCTCGATATAAGCACCTGACCCATTAATTACTTACATATGCCAGTATAAACTTAGAATTTTACAGTCTGCTGAATGAATTGCCTTTTCTACACTAAAAAATTATTAGTTTATACTGACATACTTAAGTAATTAATGGGTCAGGTGCTTATATCCAGATCCCAACCTTGATTAAAGTAATTGTCAATGGTACATGTTGCAAAACTAAAGCTTCTACTTATCTAGGAACACGCTAATCCGTCTGGCATCACCACATATCCCAGGACTGCGAATTTATAAATGAGCAGGGGCAAAATGCCATGCAGGACAGTTTTACTATTCAGATCAAAATTGTATCTAAAGTTGTTTTTTAAACACTTCATACCGTACTGAATTAACATTTACTGAACGCAGTAAACGGCTTTATTGAGACGTCCATTTTTCTGCAAGAAACATATTTTCCGGTGTACTTTATATCAGCAAACTGCTCACAATTACTGACCACGGTATTGATGACATAAATGAGTAAATTGTGGGTGCAACTGGTTAAATACAAGCTCGGAAACATAATTTAAAGAAAGCAGATAAATGTGAAGCAACTGTTTTGCGAAATCCGTCTGACTATAATAAGAACTTTTTTTTTAAATATTTAAGAAAACCCTACTGCAATTTATAGAAGAAGAAATGAATTTAGTGATTAAGAATTATGAATTAGATCAAGCACATAGTAACAATCGCATACAAATAGATATTCGCGGTCAGAATATTTTGTGTAGTTAGGGTGCGGAAACCGGACAGCTCGTCGTGAGTTATTGCTATTAGCCAGCTCTCTCCAAAATGGACAGTGTTGTAGCTTCCATGATAAAGAACAATAAAATACTTGCTGAACTCATTTGGTTTGCGAGCTTTAATAAAACGCGTAGCATCTCTTCCGTATTCAAATATCAAATGAAGTTTTGGCAGATGCAAGAACCTTTTCTTTCTCATATTCCTCTCAGGTATCTACAAACTAACATATGTGTATAACGAAAGGCGAATACAGATAGTTGAAACGTGTAGTTAGAATTAGGGAAATGACGAATCGTGTGCATCACCTACAGTTCAGGCTCATTGCCTGAACACAATTTTTTGCTTGCACATATCAGTCTGCAGGTTTTTATCCGCTGAGTTACATATGTGGTTAACTCATTTTTGGTATTACATTTAAAATTTCTCCAGATTTCGCCGTCAAGATAATTACTAAATGCAAAAACAGAAGGGAGTTAACAAAATATGAATCACTGTAGAGAAGCAAGCGTATTGAAACTTTATTACAGTAACATTCACCTGATTATCAATCTAAGTTAGTGGTATGTACACTTGCTTCAGCTCTGAATTCAATAAAATTATTTGGGTAAGCTAACTTGATGGGTGAGGATAGTAAATTTAGGGCTTTTTATTCTAATAACCGTAAAAACGTAGTGTTGCATCTTTACAATGTAGACACGTTGCTTTTAATCACGATATAAAAGAAAATAAAATATTAATTCAACGTTTTGTCACATTCGGACTGAGTTGGTTAAAACTCGTAATGGTTTAACGCTCTAATGATGCAAATATTCTGTAAGCGTTAATTTGCAAACCAAAAATTTAAACTTAATAAAGCGGAAACAGTGACATTAATCTTCATATTAGTCACAATATTCAATAACATTTATTCGTACTCAAATAAAAATGTTTTGCTTTTTGTATTGAAATAGGGTAAACCCGTTGGAACTCCGGATGCAAGTCAAATGTTTCGAGTTTTGAGTGATCATTCTGTAGCTGGCTGGTTCATTTCTCCGAGTGCTTTACGCAGTATTCGAGCACATGATGCTAATTTAAATCTCAGCAAAAAGTATCTCCGTGAGTTGGATTCTTGTTTCGAAGTACCTATTTTATCTTCTTGCAATGAAATCTGTAAGCATTTTCACTTAAATTTTTGAAACTCAAACACGTGGATCAATTTATATGATTCACTTAATCTAAAGTAAGTTTATTCAGACAGAAATAAACAAATCATGACATTAATTATTCAGTGTGGTGCCTGTTCAACAAAGGCATTTTTGGGGCGGTTAGTTGGAGCATTAAGTCTAAAGAAATTCTGTACAGGCTCCACCTAAGGGAAAGGCTAACCAAGAGACACCAGTTAGTATATAAATAAAAATTATGTGTAGTATGCGGAAGAGTGGCACGTTGGTTATAGCAGCAGATTCCGAAACAGACGTGCCTAGGTTCGAGCAACATCCGCGATAAATTCTGGAAAATACTTGAAGAATCTATAATAAGGACAAAACCTGTCTACTGGATGAATTGCCTTTCAATCATTATAGAATACTTAGTCTATACTGACAAATGTAGGCGTATAATAGGACTGGTGCTTATATCAGTATCGCAAACTTGATTTTATTAATTGTAATCACCGCTTGCGTAATCAATGTCCGTTTAAACAATAACATTGTATTGCTTTATTTCCTTTGCAAATTTTGCGTAAAATCCAACAATCTTGTTCAGTTAAAGGTGTATTTATAAATCCAAGCGTGTGGAATTCCCATCAATGCTAAAAATTTCTAACAAATTCAACGTTCTTGGTCGTGCAGGGTCACATTCCGTTTCATAATGCGTTTTAATTTTTGGCTTTTTCAAATTCAATAATTGTCTGCTCTGGCTTTTTCCTGTTAATGTGGTTTTTAATTTTTCTAGACATCCTAATGTTTTTTTACTTCGTAACACTACAATTTACGGTTCACATCAAACAAATATCGATTTTGACTCATTCACCTCGTAACTATCACAACATTCTATTTCAAATATTGTCGTTTTCTTAAACAATCACTGATTGCCTGGGTAGTAATAAAACTTATTTAAATTAAGTAAACACTAATCCCATTGTATTTAACCAGTTGTCGAACAACATATTAAGACTACCGCCAGTCACGCGGACTGACGCGTTTCGACACTCCATGATCATCATCCGGGCACGACGGCAAACTGACTAGCGAGAACCAAACCGCAATGCATATATATGGAAAGCAAAATTAGATATGCTACTCTCACCTCAAATATTTTAGCATACATTGTACATGACTGGAAATGTTGGCTGCACAATTTCTATGCAGTGACGAAAACTGACATTTTTCAGCTTTCGCTATATATATATATATATATATATATATATGTATATATATATATATATATATATATATATATATATATATATATATATACGTAATATAATAAAATTTAAGAATTTGGCACATGTAGAGTAGAAGACCTGTCTACTGGATGAACTGCCTTTCAAGCATTATAGAATGATTAGTTTGTACTGAAAAATGTAGGTTTATAATGTAAATGGGGCGTATATCAAGATCTCAACCTTCATTTAATTAATTGTGATCACCGTTTTTGTAATCAATATCCGTTTAAATAATGAAATTGTATTATTTTCTTTCCGTTAAAAAGTTTGCATAAAATCCAACAAGCTGGTGCAGTTATAGGTGTATTTAGAAATCCAAACACGTGTAATTCCCATCAATGCTACAAAATTTCTAACAAATTCAACGTTCTTGGTCGTACAGGGTCACATTCCGTTTCATAATGCGTTTCAATTTTTGGCTTTGTCAAATTCAAGTCCTTGTCCGCTTTAGCTTTTTCCTGTTAATGTAGAGTTTTTAATTTTACCAGACATCCTAATTTTTTACTTCATAACATTAAAATTTACAGTTCCTATAAAAAAATGTCGATCTTGGCTCATTGATTTCGTAACTATCAGAGCATTCGATTTCAGTATATTGTTTTTTCTTTGCGATTCTTTTGTGACAATGTACCGAAACTTCGCAAAATGATATTTTCCAATATTATGACAACAAATATTTTTTTTTGCATTGGCGCTAAGTGAAACGTTTTTAATTCATTTATAACTGACAGACATTTTAAACCACTTTTTAATTTGATCATGTTTAGCCGTTTTTTAGCTGTAACCTAAAGACGTTCAAAGGCATGCATGTCACATCAGTTCATGACCCTTTTGAATGTGGATAAAAGTAGAACCGAGCACGCCAAACCAGTTTGTATAATTTAACCCCATTCTGCAAGAAAGAATGTTGTAATACTTGTGTATTGTTCGATTGCAGCTCCGTATCAATATTTGCACAAGTACATGTTAATTTCCCAAAGGTACTATTGTGCCGGCACTTGCCAGATAAATTGTTCCATATAACCATGTCTTTATGAAATGCATATTAAACCAGTAAAAACGTCATCTTATTCCTTGAACTTGTAAACAATACTATATATATATATATATATATATATATATATATATATATATGAGAAAATAACTGTAATCAATGGAATACCATTTATTAATATATCTTATTTCTGACTAGTATCTGTACTGCCATTATTCTGATTCAGCATACTTGTCTATACAATCCCATCTGTACATTCTATCACATTCTGATTACTTATATCTTTTTTATCTATTATCTTAGGTTCTGTTGGTAGTCTGGCGCCTTTTATCAAACATTTATGCTTGTATGAGGAGGAAATAAAGCAAATTTTATTTTTACTATTGCTATTATCTTTGTTTAGCAGGAAATTTTCCAATTTCTACTATGACCCCTTTTTATTTTTTTTAAACTTTCAATTATATTAAAACACTTTAACCTTGTCTAATTTAATTTTGTTCATTCTTAATTATTTACTGTGACAATTTAGCACTCGAGTGTTCACAGTATCTTGCCCCCGCCTAACCAAGATGCCACTCTTAATTACTTCATTCAGGAAAATAAGTGTAAAATTAGGTCTGACGTGTGCAAAGAGGACACGACTTTTTATCATTTTAGCTTCACTTGAATGACTGATACACGTGTCGCTAATTATATGTAACAGATTATTTCTCATTTTCAAGAAATCGCCCACACACATACACACACACACGGACGAGACATACGCTTATCTAGTTAATCGTCAGATGTTGCTAAACCGCTGTAATTTCACTAGGATGAATGTACACATGCAGTAATTTATTACTCTTCAATCCAAAACAAACGAGAACACATACACACAGGCATGACTTACGCTCATCTAATGAGGCGTCAGTATTTTTTATTAAACACTAATTTCATTTCGATGAGTGTACACATGCAGACACAAACAAAAACTAATTTGACATACACTTAGGGGAAAAAAACAGTTATGCATAAGAGATCTAAAAATAATTATAAATAGGACATTTTAAACTAAATTTTCCATTTGACATATTGATTGACAAATTGTTTGTGGGATGTGATTTCCGTCTAAATATCTGGAATAATAAAGTAGACAGTGGATGCAAACACCTTGTGTCGTACCACAAGGTAAAGGTAATCAACTGGACATTTGTCGAAACCAATCCCCTCTTAGCTATATCTGTCTTTGGTTTTGCAATTTAGACCACTTCTTATGCGTAACGTGATGTGATGTGACGTCGCTTTCGTTGTGAGTGCGTCCGCAGTTGATGGGTGTGTCTTAATATGCGTCACAAAGGTTATCTTTGAAGACCTGCTTGCTATTTTTTGTTCGAGTCCAACTTAATTTATTTTTAAATTACCTTCTGCACGTTTAAGCATTGGTTAAGCTTATTAATTGCAATAGCTTCAAATGCCGGAAGAGTTATTTCCGTTTTTGCATTGTACAGTACTGAAAAATTGTTACTACTACCAGCATGAGCTGTGAGTAGTACATGTCTTTTCATAAACTGTTGATTATATATATATATATATATATATATATATATATATATATATATATATATAATTAAAAAACAAAATGAAAAGATTTAATTTTGAAACATATGTCAAATAAGAACACATTTGGTAACTTATGCAACGTTTAGATTATTACGAGAAAAATAATATATAAGATTTTCGTTTGTGCAAATTGGAGAAACAAAACAACTGCTTCGTGTGACACTTGGAGAGCGCCAAGGTGATGCAAGTGCACGAAAAAATTGTATTTGCTTGCTCAATTTTTGACAAAGTCTATTTCCAGAAATGCCCTCCAAGTGGAAAAGCGTTGTTTTCGTATCGCACATTTCGTAGAGCAAGACTTTTAGTTATCTATATACCTTGAAACAAAGTTTTGCCTTTCACACACCACGTCATTATGTACTTCGATATGTGTGAATTCACTCTTGAACTATTCAAATTGTAGATAATTTAGAAACATATTTCGTGGGAATTTCATGGAAGATTGGCAGTGGATGTAATTGAAATGAAGTGAGTGGCAAAATATGACAGCACGAATGCAGAATTCAATATATATTTTATAGGTTTTAGGGTCTCTCACCTTTATAACCGGTTTCATATTCGCTGTAAAAATATTTAAAACAGATTTTATTATATCACTATATTTTACTTATCTAAAATTTGTGGTTACTAATCGTTCTTGACAAAAGTTATTTTACTCACCATGTGATCCAGTAGGAAAAAGGTTAGGCAGACAAATACACAATCCTCTATGAGAAAATGTCTTAACTAAACCATTTTTCGTTTTAAGTAGCAGTACCTGCTGACGGGTAAATATTACGGCCCATTTTTTCTTGAGGGCGTCTGGACTGCGTATTGAGCCATCAGTTCTATATTTAAGCATCATATCCATAAATATCGAAGTTTCGATCTCTTCATTTTTAATTGTAAAGCGAATATTATCATGCAATTGATTGAATTTGTCTAGCAATACTTCAGCATTCAAATGGCTTCCTGAGATGAATAGTATGCCATCAATATAAAGATTTTTGGGTTTCCATTCATTTCATGGTTCAGTGTCATTACGTTCTAACATGCGCATCAACATGTCGCTCATGATCGAACCCAAAGTAAGACTCTTCACAAAACAATCTCCCTGCCTCTTTAGATTGGCATTGAAAATTTGTTGAATATCAGAACAACACAAATGAAACAATCTTTTCAATTCCGACTTGACCAAGTTCAGATTTAGTAAATTCTTTCAAACATACTGAAAAAATCTCAATGGTTTCCTTTAAAAGGACATCAGTAGATAATGAATTTTACGCGGAAAGAACACATCCAATAAAATTTATTTTCATTCTGTAACCATTTAAACAAATATAAAAGAATCTTTCAAGCTAAACTCAAATAAGAAATTTCGTATTGGCTTCAGTAGATTAGCTTATCATTTGGCTAATTCAGTTGTTGGCGGGTTAGTCATTTAAGCAATTTGACTCAAAGGGTTACAAAAATTGTATATCTTCGGTAAAGTACAGTATCTAGTTGTCTATGTTTCAATTGGCCTCAGTGGTTTCTTTTCGACATGTCTGACCCTGTTCATAAGTATGCAAGAAAAAATAATTTTTTGGTGATCGGGCATTAACATAGGGTTTTCCAAGCCACACGGGAAATATTGATTAGTTTTGCTAAGATTTTTCTTATACTTGCAAATCCGAGAAGTATATATATATACATATATATATATATATATATATATATATATATATATACATATATATATATATATGTGTGTATAAGAGAATGTTTTGTTTGTTTGATACTGAAATAACCAAAGTAGTTACTTACGTTATCAACGGATATCTTCTCGTCATGAAGAACTAGAACGGTTGTATACAAAATCGAAACCACGAACGGTTGTTGGCGAAGGATAATGCTTATTTTAGCCCACTGTATGCGCACAATGCGTAAAAAGGCTAACCTTAAACAAGCATAAATATCACAGTCATGATATCCAGTTTAATTGATTGTCAAATTGTTTGTGTTATGTGCTTTCCATGGCAAAAAACTTCAGAAAGATGAAGTCTAAATATCTGGAATAATCAGGTGGACAGTGGATACAAACTCCTTAGGTCGCACCACGAGGAAAAGGTAATCCAGTTTAATTGACCGAAACTTATTCCTTCTGCAATCTTAAATGCAAACAATACCGCATCATTAACAACATCGACGTTTTAAAGTTCAAAGCCATCAACAAAATAAGCAACAAGGGCAGTCACTTCAGTCAAATCTGAATAATTGCCTGGTAAAATCGGCACGCTTTCCATGAGCAATAGGGAATTGACCATGAAAGAATCAACTACTTGCACGAGAAACAGTCAAGCAAATCAAACATCAATGATTGGGTGGTTGGTTGTAACAATCCTTTCAATCAATTTTGCGAGCTTGGTGTAAACACCAATCCAATTGTATTTAACCAGTCGTCGAGCAACATAGCTAAACTACCGCTAGTCGCACGCACAATGAGATTGGTGCTTACTTTAAGCTTGCAAACTTGATTTAAAGAATCAAATTTGCTGTCATTATCACTTACTTGAAACGGCAATAACTGTTATAAATCATATCAACTAAATTTAATCGAGATGGGTCTCAACCTCAAAATATGAACTAGAGGTGCATTTATTGGACCAGATCTTAAGCATACCGGTATAACAACTCTCAGCTAATGCTAGTGGCAATACAGTAATAATAAAACACAATAAATTTACAACAAGAAAATTGTTCATAGTAGCTATGGCGCAAGTAAAGTGTTTGCATCACCAGTATTAATTGTCGGGCAGCACTAATACGTTAGACAGCCATTCACTGTTACTACAAGTATCGATCTCTGCAAATGATAATCGTTTACAAAGTGCATCGCATAGGACCAGGAAACAAGCATACAACACGAGGAGCGCTAAATAATTCACAAAATTTGCAACTGAACTAAAGAAGAGATTTTTTATGGGTAAATTAATAATTGTAAATAAGCCGCTTACAGTAAAACCAAAAGTAGAAAAGTGACAACCAAGCAAAATAAGTGCATTATGCGTTATTGAACCGGCTTTGACACATGAAAGCTATGAAGTGTGTATTCGCTTCCGGAAATATCTTCGTGACATGCGCCGTTATACATCTGGTACAAAATAGAAATTCGACTATGAAAAATGAACATGTTTTATCTCTTGAAACTAATCTATCTATGTATGCATGTATTTACGTTCGTATGTATGCATTTATGTGTGTTCGTGAATTTATGCTTGTATTTAAGAATGGATAAATGGATGAAAATGTTATATAAATGTATGCATGCAGGTATTTATGTAAATATGTATGTCTGTATGTATGTATGCATACATGTATGTATGTATGAATGTATGTATGTATGTATGTATGTATGAATCTATGTAGTATGATTGTATGTATGTATGCTTGTATGTATGTATGCTTGTATGTATGTATGTATGTATGTATGTATGTATGTATGTATGTATGTATGTATGTATGTATGTATGTATGTATGTATGTATGTATGTATGTATGTATTTTATGTATGTATGTATGTATGTAAGAATGTATAAATGTATGTATTCATGCATGCGTGCATGCTCACATATATCAACTTGCAGAAAAAGAGATACATTTATTTTTCCTTTAAATAAAGATTTCGAGCCTTTTATTAACACTTATCCAATTGTATTTAACCAGCTGTACAACGTAGTAAAACCAACGTTATTCGATCTTCAATAATCATCTTCAGAGTACGACTGCAGAATGATTTGCGAGAATCAAACCACAATATTTAATAGAAAGGAAAAATAGGTTTGTCACCCTCACCTCTAGTAGTCTCCCATTTATTCCATTTGACCGAAAATGTCGGCTGCACAATTTCTATGCAAACATGAATATTAACATTTCACAATTTTAGCTGAGTATATACAATTATAGAATTAAAACATTAACGATTGTGCAGGTTCGAAATAAATTCTTTAAATCAAGTCTGCGAGATTGATATAAAAACTAACGCATTTTATTCAAGCAATTGTACGACATAGCAAATTTACCGTCAGTCAAACTTTCCGAAGCCTTTCGATCTTCCATGATCATCTACAGAGCACGTCAGCAAACTAACTAGCGAGGAACCAACACAATGCAGATATGTAGACAGCTAAATCGGATATGCGGCACCGTGCAAAAACACCGATATAAAATAATCCAGATTTGAAAATTATCATCCTCAGACTAGCGCCACGGCTTTGCTGCTGTACTGGACTATGAAAAAGTTTTGTGATTTTGGTGCCACGTGACTCCTGGGTCCTGGCAAGACAAATTACATGTGGTCAAATTTGTCATACAATTTACACTATCAAAAACTATAGGCTTACTACGACAACTATGATCTATAAATGACATATACATCTGTCAGGCGAATCCATAACAATAGGACCTCAATAATTACACCATCGGAGATATTCGGAAGCACCAAAAATAGCTAACTTAGTCCGTGTGTACCATCTAGCAACAAATATATGGTTTAAATCTTGCATACATGCGCCTACGTGATGGGTACAATGCTATCGTGGCTAAGGTAGAGCCTAAGGTGTTGAACACTGTAAATAATGGTCTGTATCGGTTGAAGTATTACGCGAAGCATAACTCCTTCCTCATCAACATTCTGTGCGGAATCCGCGCTGTGGTATTCGATTGCCTAATAAAGTTTCTGATGCGATTTCTTGAGTTGAGAATAAAGATGTTTCAGTGGATACCTTTGAGGCCTAGAACGCGCTAAAGGTTCTATCTATTACTGATGTGAATAAAATATAATTGATGCACAGAAGCGAAAAAATTTAGGGGTAGAGTCATCAAGGGAATATGGTAAGTAGCAGCCGAACCTCGGTAAATGATAATACGTAAATAATTATTAAACAATTTTTTTACTTTAAGATCACACTTTTTATGAGCAAACTCCTATAAATCATTTGTGTTTAAAACAAAGGCCGCTTCGGATTCGAGTTTAGAGAAGCTTCTTCATATAATAGTGGGATAGATTATTACCCATTCTTTAAATCAAGTTTGCAAGCTTGAAGTAAGCACCAATCACATTGTATTTAACCAGTCGTCGTACAACGTAGCTAAACTACTTCAAGTCGCTACGTTTTTCTACGACTGGTTAGATACAATGGGATTTGCGTTTACTTCAAGCTCACAAACTTCATCTAAGTAATTGTTACCACCACCCACGCAACCATTGAGTGTTTAATTAGATTAATAACTGAACACAAGAGTTAGGAAAAATAAAGTCTCGTCTAAATAAAATTACTATTGTCCTCGTTGCCGGAATGCGCATAAGAGAATTAACTTTCAGAGGCGGACATTATAATACTGCAGCCTGAATTTGGCATTCCTGTAAACAGCCCGCAAAATACTGGCTTACTTTTCTTGTATAGACTTTGTCTAGAGAAAATTTTACCATCCAATTGTCCCACATTCCTTACCCAATTATATAGAGGCTAAATGGCGTCATTCGGGCTCCTACTGATGAGTCACCTGTAAGCACGAAACTATTGTGCACAAAATTATACTTTTCGTTGATGCTGTCTTTGGTTTATTCTTCTGGTCTTAATTGAACTAATTGTTTACTAGGATCGCAACACCTAATACATACTTGCATATATATTAGCTCTTTGCAACAAACAGTATCTAAATCTTATATATTTAATTGAATGATGTCATGGCTGCCGCTAAATTTGATAACTGATATCGATCACGGCCAGAGTGTATGGATATACTGGAGTAAAAGGTATTCAGAAATAGTTGTAATTCTCAAATTTTGTAAACTATAGCATACATTGAAATCAATCGTGCTGGACCATGTACCGACTCGGCAACCATAGTGTTAGTTCCATGTACCTTGTCGGTACAATAATGTTGGTATCGGTTACTATCATAATAGTCATAGTGTTAGTATCCTTTACAGAATCGGTACATATATTATATAGAGCGTGTTAGCGTTGAAGTCGCATCGTCGTAGAGTTTATACGATGTTAGCTTCACTATTACAGATTTACACATTCGTATAGGAGACTGTATTGTCCTATTTTCCCACATTCCTCAACCAAATATATAGTGGGTATAGGGCGTAATACCGGCTCCTACTGATGAGTCACCAGTAAGCACGAAACGAATGTAGACGAGATTATACTTTCCGTTCATGCTGTCTTTGGTTTATCCTTCTGGTCATAATTGACTTAATTTTTTACTATGTGCGCAACACCTATTACATAATGGCATATAGATTAGTCGGCCAGTTTGAAGCGCGGGTTGAAGTTAAATCACAATTAGTTTCGCAATTCAGTTTTACTTGTATAATTTATTTTCTCGTTTTATTATGATCAATAAATGATTCATTTGGTTCATACTTTTTATTAATTCTTGATTTTCGTCTTTTACCAAATTTCTTCGCCCAAACTATGTAATATTGCGGGATGTTTGTTATTTTACGCTTATGTGATTCTGTTTCTAAGCTTGGCTTATGCATGTTTGTGATTTATTGCAGAGAAAATATTTTACAGATTGTATTTGACCTTACCAATATAGACGTTTTCAATGTACTTCATAAACAGGCCATAACCATTACACACGGCATTTTCTAAGTAAATAGTGCGTTTTATTATCTGTTTTATCTATTTTTGTCGTCATTATGATTCAAACATTAAGCTTCAGATGAAATCTGCACAAAATATACTGTATCTGATCCGAGTATTGATTATAAAATCACATATGTCTTTAACAGTGTTGTTCACTTCAAGCAAAAAGGCATCGCCGTACGCTGGCACGCCTAAATAAGACAGGATTTTAATTTTAAAAATCGTAATAAATAATTTTTTTAAATAAATATTTTAAGCAGTTCTGTAAGTCACACAAAAGCTGGCCAAATAAACACCAACTCTGTTAAGGATCTACTGAAATAAAAAGTCCACCTCGCACGTCTAGAGTCACAAGACCGTTGAAGCAGTCTATTCATAGCATCAGTCGAGGATCAAAATATAAATTTGGAGCGTGCTGTGTGTATAAAGTCGGGATTTACGATCTGGCACTTAAGAATTTGTTTTTTCACTGAAGTCTGGTTTTAATTTTTTCGGGAGATTTTTTATGTTACTTTGGTCAATGCAACCAAATGCGTTACATAACAAATTTATCACTTGGATAAAAATTATTTTGCCACTTTAATACTTTAATTGTCTGCAATAAGGTCACTTGCAAGTCTTGCTAGTGTAGGCCAATCGCCAGGCCGTACATTTCCACTGGTGTAGGCCTATCGGAATGACCAGCGATACTGTTCATTGATCACAAACAACGAAAGTATCATTGTACACAACGTCATCAAATCTTCTGTCATCACATTGAAAGAGCAGAGATTGTGCACATTATCTCAAAGTTAGACAAAGCCTAAAGTGATCATTACGTTTTACAAAGAGAAAAAATTGCAAAATCCAAATACGGATTATTTTAAACTCGTGCATTCCAATCATAGTGATGAATGAACTTGTGATAACCTATTTTTTTCACCGTTGTTCGAAATAGTCACAAGTTTTCTCTGCGAAAGACGAAAAATCGGGCTCTATTCATTAAAGCTTCTAAAGTTAAAACTTATTTATACTTTCTTAAATGTTTGGCTTGAGGAAAATTTCTCCTCAACCGGAGACGTGTTTGACTTATAAATATCCAGCCTGATGGCTGGCAAGTCCAAGCCAACTTTGCCCTCCGGAATACAGTTATCTTTTTCTAACATAGTATAGTGTTTCAGTCAGTTTTTTCGATCGCTGTCATTATTTTCATACTAACGTTCTCTAACTTTGAGGCAGGTACGGATGTCGTTATTTTCCATAGTACCGAAGCATAATTTTCGCCAGCCCATAAACATTAGGTTGTCTCGTGCTTCAGTCGTTCATTAGACCAGCTTTATGACTTTTACTTGTATGATCCAATGCTCTCTAGAGTTAAACTTTATGAGAAGTAAAAACTCTTATATTCTATGTATAAAATTATTTGCCTTTTGTAAATTCGAAGAATGCACAAAAATATATTTCATTGAGGTCAATATGGTGCAATCTTTTAGATTTATTTTATAATAATGAGTGTTCGGAGTTTGATACCAGTCTTTTAACTAGAAATTCGCGATCTGAAATTAAATGAAAATTCAATTTTGTAACAGTCTTACAGCATAGAAAAATGTTTATATCAGTTACGAATTACGACATTTTTCTAACTCTTTGGTCAGCGTGAGAACAAGATGAATACTTGATTGACAGTAATAAAACCGCGGTAAGGTTATGATGATTCGATTAACCGAAATGTTGCTTTCATTTTTTAGTCTTATATTTATTTTACTTGAACAGAATTTTGATATAATTTTGATAAGTTTCCTGGTTGTGTACAAAAACTAGTAGTCGAGTACATCCTAAACCATACAAATTGAATAAAATGTGTACATTCTCTTGCAATCATAGACGGTTACCTACAGTTAACTACATTTAACTATCTACAGGCAGAAGGCCAGAATTTCATATTAAAGTGATAATAAACGACAACTGGCCAATAAAATAGAGAGTAGTGCTTAATTTTATAGTGCAAAATATGCCATTAATCAAGTTCTGGAAAGTATATGTATGGTTAAGCTTGCTTAACGCATAAAATGACAATGAAAACTAATTAACTATACAAAGGTTTCGTCCGCATTTGCTAAAGTGTTTAGGATTAGGTGCTTCAAACATTAGAATTGCAATATTTATTCATTTTTTAATATGTATTAAAAAAATTATGCTATGTTCCAATTCTCGTGGGTACCAATTTAAAAACAATCCGTCAAAAGGCATAGGCTTACCATGAAAAATTATAGGTTATTGAATAGCATTCATTTTATTCATAATTATCACTTAGTAGTCGATCAAAATGATACAGCCAAATTGATTCAGTAAACGTTGACCACGCACTAAATTATGCTTACTTTCTTCTAACAGTTTTCTCATTTGTATAGTTTAGTTATGAATTAACAGGTATCCAGTTCATTTTACCGCAGTTTTCTGAAACCTTTCAATGTATTGATTTTTCTGTTCATTTAATACTACTGCTGCCTTTAAAGAGTTTAAGTTACGCATGCCTATTCCTGGTTTCAGCCGCCTCTTAAAAGCTTAAGTGCCGTCTGCTTATTGATGCTTGCAGCCAGTCTTCTTGTTGATTACCTAATATATGCTCGGCCTTAAATTAACTTTCATTTAGCCTTCACTTTTACAGTTAATCACATACAGATCTAACCATTAACACATGATATCGCTGACTGCATTCTATAAATTATTAACACCCATCAAGCTTATTCCATTTTTAAACCATATTGTATTACGAAACAGACGGTAACTACAAAGATTTGCTAACTTCCGTTTAATTTCTGAGCGAAGAAAGACTTTATTTTATCTACTCTTTAGAAAATGACATTCGTCATTTAGATTTTATAAGTCTTCTGGCTTATATTTTTGTGCGAATAGGAAGATTAGGGTGCATAATAAAATTTTGAACACACAGCCGCTTTGCCTATAGGCTAAATTCTGCATATTTTCTGTGTTTTGTTGTATAATGTTTTAAACTGACCACATTTATATATTTTGAAATCAGGACGGTCAATCGCTTAATACTCTCTTAGCAACTGGTTCATTCTATTTGCTCATCAGATCATTGTCTCCTGGTAGTGTGTTATTTTGCAGCTTCACGGAACTTAATCGTTATCGTTATACCCTTAAGTAAACTTTAAATTCAGATGCTAAATGGTAATGTGTTTAATAATCATGCCGCCTAAGTCTGCGCAAACAGCCTTCCTTTAACATGGTAAATATATCCTTAAAAAAGTACACAAAAAACGTTGGCAATTAATATTTTTTAACAGTAAACGTCCACTAGGCTGTAAATTCCTAGAATATATGTAATGTCATTCCAAATAGTTGAATTTGTAAATAATAGTGGTAGTATTTAATAGAAGCCAAACCGAAAGTGCTACTTTTTCAATTAAAAAATTCTCAGGAAATCTTTTTTTCGACTTTATCTCGAATTTGCTTGCTGAGTTTGGCGTTAGACGTATTGTTACTTTCTGATTGACTTGGAAATAATGGTCTGTTTTCGCAAATTGAATTTACCGTAAAGTCGATATTGTAGCATGTCTAAGATTATTTCAGAAAACACTGAAATATTTGATTTTTATAAATTTCCTCCAATTTTATACAAAGCTTTAGGTATATGCGACCAAACTTTGCCCCAGGCGTATTTAGGTTTACGAACAATCCACTTACGTAACCTATGTAACGAGGCGTCCATCAATGACGCTTTACAACATATTCTAAGTTATATTAATGAAAAACTTAATTTCATCCATTTTAAAGATCCATCAAATATTTTTTGTGGCACTTTTGCTGTAATTGAAAACATTATTTTAAAATAGCATTCTTTAATTAAGATATTGCGTTGGATGCAGTTAGTGACTGAAATAAATCCAGGTTGTTAATTGCTTAATTCTTTTAAACATTGAAGTCTAATCTTCAAGTTTTCCATTAATTACTTCCTTCCGCATTGTATGGATACCCTTAATTAACTTCTAAAGATTAATATTGGTGATGAAATAAGCGAGTAGGCTACATAAAAACATTGAATCCATTGTAGTGGCGGTTCTTTTTGATGAGTCACCAGTAAGCACCAAATGTATATACCCTTCGTTCATAATGAGTTTGGTTTATGTTTCTGGTCTTATTTGAACCAGGATATTGCACCCTTCGATTTTCCCACATTTACTAACCTAATATACGTTGGGTATAGGGCATAGTACCGGTTCCTACTGATGAGTAGCCCGTAAGCACCAAACATGAAATTAAACCTTTGTTAATGCTGACTGTTTTAATTACTTCTGGTACTATTTGAACTAATTTTTCACCAGATATGCAATGCCTAAAACACAATTTACTATATATGTGTTTTGCACAACAAAGAATAGATGAGATTAGCCGTGCTTTCCTCGCTGCCTCTGTCAGCATATTTCTGGGCAGATTTGGTAGTTTTATATTTTAGATTCTCATTTATTTGCACCGTTTTTTTTTTAAATTTTCCCTTATTAATTGCTTAATTTTCATTTTCATTCTCTCATCCGCCTGATGCAAGACGACCAACTATTCCTAGTCATCAGCTTGCCTAGAAATTGCAAATGTTTTTGTCTCATACTATAGGTGAACGTGTGATAGTATTCAACCCGGTATTTTTAACCAATTTTAGTAAATCGTTTATTGGCGTTGCTTTAACTGTTTTAATGTTCTAAATTCATCTTTATGTTCATAATGTTATGCCATTGTATATTTCTTTAGAAACAATCCACTGCCTAAACTCAAACGGAAATATTGTCCGTTCGTTCAGATTAACTTTAACTTTATTCAAAATGACAAACTATTTTTTGCTGAGCAGTTTTGATGTCATTTCGTGATATGAGAAATGATTAATTTGGAATCGACACGTTATCTGAGCATTTGTACACAACATAACACCTTCACCATTTTTTTATTGCATTTGCATACCCCACTTACAAACATGTCACGGTTCAAAGAATGAAGGTTTACTTGTTCTATTATTCTACCATGAATTTACTCTCATTTACAATTATCGAGTTTAATTCAGTAAATTTCCCGCAGACCTATTCACAGCCTGTCTTCAAACAACCATCATTGCTATAGCTTGGACCATTGCGATATTATGGGACGAGCCAGCAGTATTTTAGAGCTTTCAGCTTTATTTTCATGTTCAAAGTGAGATACGACTACCTAGTTGAAACTAATGACTCGCTGAGTATCTATGAGTGGTTAGTCGACTTCACATCATAGCAACGGAAGGCGACGAGTTGCTATAGCCATCTTAGAGATATTGCTCTCATTTTGGAACTTGTATTTTTACACTTGTGATTCAAATATACTTCTTCATAGGCAGATCATAAACAAACTTTATAACTTCTTTCAAGCTCTGTCCAACAGTAATTGCTCTACTGTGAGGTCGCAGATTTGGTTGTGTGCCAATATAAAGCAATCCGTTTTGTAAGTAATTCAGTCTTCAAATTTGTTATGCATTAAATTGTAGATAACTTAAACTTCTCGTATTAGTTAGTTTATGTCAGCTTGCAGTACCGAATAATTTTACACCCAGAGAAATAAAAATAGAGAAATTCCAACCATACAGAAACATTACACATTATTTATTCATCGCATGTAAACATTTATACTTTCAATATTGTCCATTTTATTAGAGTAAGAGTTTCTTAAAGGATTACATTTTCAAGATTTTTTAATTTTTAGATATTTTGGTTTCGGTAATGTATGAAATTTCACATATTACTGATTTTTAAATTTATACGGAAAAAAAATTTCATGCATTGCTATGCATTCGATGCCTCAAAAATATAATAAATTAGTTTTTAGTGAGTAAAAAGTGAATACCTTAATATTTTTTGTGATAATTTATTTTTCTACTCTCCTGTCAATTGTTGATACTTTATTTGTTCTGCTCGAAACACTTCGTTAACTCCTATTTCGTGCTTCTCTTCTCGATTGATAGACACATTTAATAATATGAAAAGCGCATTTTTATTACGTTAAACTGTTGCTGATGTGACTTACCTACGTTTCCTTGTCGTTAACAGGCTACAACTTAGTTTTGCCTGATAGTTTATTCATTACGAACGATGACATGTTAATTTGAAATTGCGTCATATTTATTTGTCAATCATAGCCAACATCCGGGCTCCACCAAAGTTAGCGTAGCTCCAATCGGATCAGCCGGCAAGCCAGTGCCCGGTTGGAATCTTGAGCTACTTCCAATGGACATACAGAATCCGGACATTTCAGCAAATGCGAAAGATGAGCCAACGCTTCGGAGAATTGCTGCAAAATTGCCACTTCCTCCCGGGTTCGCAAGCACACTTTGGAATGACGAGGAGCGATTTCAAGAATTATACTTTAAAAAATACCCCGTAATTTGTTTATAAAAATTGATTTTCGTTAGCGCCTATTTCGCTTAACTTAATTACAACTCGCCATGGTAATATACATATATTTTAAATTTATGAAATGCAACGTCAATCTTTAGAGAAAGAGAGAGAGAGAGTGCCAGAGGTAGTTAAGTTTAAATATATACTATGGTCCATTATATAACTTTATGTGAGATGTAAGATATTTTGAAGATATGATCCAAACAAAGAGGCTAAATTGGTATTTGACATGGTCCTTGTTTAGCGAAACAAAGTTATTACATTCACTGTATTAATTTATACTCAGAATATTTCGGCTTCCAGTTTCGAAAGCCATTTTAATGGTATGCTCGTCTCACTTAATATCGCATTTTTATTCACTCTGGTTTATGCCAACTCTATCAACAAAAAGAGCGCGCAGGTAAACCCAGCTTAAGAGGAGCATCTCTAAAGTTCAACGTGTTCCGCTTATATGTACCAGACAAGAAATACTGTTTTTTGTAAATAAGTCCGAAATCAGCATTTATTTGAATTATATATTAAGATAACGTGATCTTATGTTAAACTTGTCACAATGCTATAGATCTTGTAATTTTATTTGTCTTAGGATGTTACTTTGCTAAAACAAAAGTATTTGTTAACAAATCCTCTCAAAAATGCTTTGTTAAGAACAACCGTAAAATTTTTTTTTCATATTTTAAACGTCGTTGTTATAAATTATGAAAGCTAGGGACAATTTATGCACAGACGTGGGTTATAGTGTTTTATAGTTAAACTAAATTATGCTCAATGGAAAATATAATTATATTTTTATTTATGTAAATGTGAAAACTAGGAATAAACTATAGATGTAATAATTCTGACAATTCTTTTACAACTAAATTTATTTATGATCATATTTTCTATTTGACAGTGTACAAAATTTGGATCGTAAGCAACGTGGAATAGTTCACTAAAAATAATCTGCTAGTGTTATAATAAGAGATTTATTGAAAGTCATTTGAGACAAAAATCAAACGTGGTTAAATATGAAACAAAACTACTTTCGCTTATTAGTCTATCAGATCAACCATATATAAAAGCAACTATTAGCACATAAAATACATAATAATTTCATTACAAATGGAGCATAGACTGATTTACTGAAATATTGTTAATAAGTCTTGCAGTAATTTACTTACAGTTCAAAATTTATAGTCAAACACAATAAATGGATATTCTGCTATGTAGATGTGCTAATGACAAACTATAGAGATCATTCTCTGTCATTAATATGAGCCCATAGGAATATGGTAGACGTAACGGTAATTCGAAAGATAACTTCGCGGGTCACGATTGCAAATTAACACAATTGAGTTCAAGGAACATGGATTCAGGGCAGATAAAATTGGCGTTACTAGGCAAATTGGAAAGCTTTCCAGAAAGCTTATTCGCCACTTACGAACATACGAATGAGATTTTAGTTTTAAATTTGCCACAATATATTCAACTCTTATGGAGGATAAAAATGTGGTCTTATAGAAACGAGCAGATTAAATAACCACAGTTAAAGAAACATTAAAAGGTGAACCTTGAAATTGACAAGAAATCAGAACCTTTATCAGTATTATTTGCAGATTTAAAAAGAAATTGTGTCAGAAATATTTTATGTGCATTTATTTCGAACGCCATTTTAAAAGAGATTTTACACACTTTCTAAATATAAACGAGTTAAGCAATCCAGAGTTACATTGTTTGTTACATGTAATTTAAATAATAATATTTTTTGTTATTTTTAACTCAAATAAGTTATTTCTGCGGTTATATTTTGCTGAACTAGACGTTTTTCCGTCAAAAATTGTCTTAATATATTTACCAGAATTTAAATCTTTACGTGAAATTTACAACCGCTAATAAGAGATGTGGTTAATTCTTTACAATATTGCTTAATTATAAATGATTTTACAGGTTATGTTCAAACAATTATTCTCCCACATTGTTTAAAGGGTTATTACGACACAATGGATGCAGGCTATACTGATGCTCATGGTCATTTCTTCATAATGTCACGTGTCGATGATGTAATCAACGTGTCGGCTCATCGTCTTAGCACCAGTGCCCTGGAAGAAGCCTGCATGCTTTCTCCTCATATTAGCGATTGTGCTGTTATTGGAATACCTAGCAAACTTAAAGGTATTAACACGCTTCTAGTTATCACGCAACGCTTGTGAGCACACAATTAAATCTCATTTCAAGTATTAATCAAATACAATAATCAACAAACCTGATTCAATTGCAAGGCAAGGCATTAATTGAAAATTAATCAGCAATATTAAATTAATTCTAACATCATTTGTATGTCTAGAACACATAATTTTCTTTAGGTAGTCAAAAAATTTGCTTATTTTATACTAGACTGAAAAAAGTTTTGACACGATGTTAGGAGATTCTGCCATTGCCTCAGAAAATTCCCATAAAAAATGTAATCTACAACACCAGTTTTGGCTAGCTGAAATTCGCAGTATTAACTCTCGATCAGTTCCATATTCCATTCAATGCTGCAGCAGGGTGGTTGAGTGGTTAGACCAACAGACACCGAAGCCGACGTTCCCAGGTTCGAGCCCTGTCCGTGGCAAATTCTGGCCAGTACGTGATGAGTTCCCAATAAAGACGAAACTGGTCAACTGGATAAATTGCCTTTTTAACATTATAAAATTCTTAGTTTATACTGACAAATGTATGTATATAATGAGTCAGGTGTCTATATCAAAATCGAAACCTTGATTATAGTATTTACATTTTACAAGTTTTTACTTCTTTGGTATTGTTTTCTTGTAATAATAGTTGTCGAATATATATGTTTTGAAGAGATATCTGCAAACAAACAATTCGTATAAAATCAAAGAATTACGTCAATTCCTTGTGACTAGGTGGTGTAGTGATATAGACGGTTGCATCACTACATACAAAATGATAAAAGTAAATCGTTTCCACTTTTCCACTTCAGGTCATAATATGTTAATTTGTGGTGCTCCTAAGTTCCGCGAAATTAAATCTTAAATTATTCTATCATTTTCCATTCTTTTACATATTTTCTTGGCTCTAAAAACGGGTCCCAAACTCCACACTGAAAACAAGATATCATAATTGATAAAGATAACGATTTAGCCAGAATTTAAAACCATTGTGTATATGCCATACATAATAAAGTGAATCAAAATGAAGGGTTTTTACACTGTAACTCTTAGGTAGGATTTGTGGGACATTGCAGTACGAGAAGCCAGTAAAGCAGAAAAATTGTTTTTTCCTGAAAAAGACTGCTGGGATTTTTATCGATCAATAGCGGGGGATAAAGGAAGAACCGAGCGCAAAGCGGCTGTCTTGAAGTCCGCTCAACCATAATGTGCGCATTTCTGTATTTTCCTTGATGGAGGCGATTGGTAGATGCCCTAGCAACTGATCTTCCTTGAGCAGATTAGCAGCAAATATTAGATTAACAGACAATTTGGGATGCAGCAATTGATGCATCTTTGGCTATACTGATTCTTGTAAACAAAAATGAGCGATAACTGAAACACCAAATTAATAAATTAAGCGATCTTGGATTAAAACTAGTCAGCGCAAGCGTAAGAGTTAGTGTGTCTGCGACATTCGATCAAAATGTTTACGCTGATTTAGTAAGAAAAAATGAATAAAAATGGCGCGAGAGCAAAGTAGTATTTTTTGTGCGCCGCAAATGCATCTCGTTTATTTAGGCGATGGGAATCACGCGAATGACACGTAATCAGGTCAGATTGTTTGCTTGGCTATTAGCACGTTGTCGATCAATTAAATTTGAGCGTTGCATTTAAATTGAATTACATGCTGTAAGGACTTTGGTTTGACTCATTTCACCACTTTCTTCTGCTAAAAAATGCAGGGAAAATATTCTCCATGCGAGGGAAAATTAATAATTGTAGGGTGGAGTTTGAACCCATTGAAACATGTGATTGATGATCTGCACATATATACTGTAAGTCTCTGATGCTATCTGAAGCGTAACCGTTAGCTTTTCTTTCAATGTTATTTAGTCAAATCATATTTGATTATTACTACGCAAATATTTAATCGTAGTGTTCAGTTGTACAGCGAAGTAGAGCGGTGCTGAAAAATTTTCGAGCCTTAGCATGCAATTTTAATGGCGGTTTTATTAAGCGATGTAAGGTTTAAGCTAGTATTTGATTCACCGAAATGGTAAGTGTAGGTGTGGTTTCGGTGTACGACAATATATCTGATATGTAATCATTGCATTGCTTGAATAGGTCCTTTAATTGTATTCCGCATGAACTGTAAAGAAACAATATGAACGTAAGTCATATGGTAGCATTAATTAATGTCTGTATGCTAACTTATTTTAGGATTCCAAATGCATTTTTCAGACAAACTTTGGAAGCTCTTTCACTATAATCACGGTTGCGAACTTGTATATATTGGGAAACTCTTATTGGATAACCGCTATCGGTTTTGGTAGTTAATAAACTTGTGCATTATTTGAGTCAGTTCATTTAATAAGGTCACCTTTAAAATCGTTCAATTGGTATTAGGTACTTAGATAACATTTACTATGTGGAAACATGATGAGGATGAAGTAATTAATTTTTTTGAATTAGCCTATTGAATGAGTAATTTAAAATTGACTTTAGAATGGAGATAAATGGCATACTTCCAATGTTGAATGTCAAGTTGACAAGACAAAATGATAGATTTTAAAGAAACATTTGTATAAACCACGCAGACTCAGAAATGCTCCTGCATTTTATATCTAATCACTCATATCTGAAGAAGATTCTACTTTATGTACCTTTAATAACAAGGTGTCTATTTTTTTCTTTTTTAAACATATATAAGAAGAATTTAAAATTTTAAGATATATATTTCAATTTAAAAATTATCCATTTGTAATAGAAGACTCGTTAATGAAAAAAGCTATAAGAAGATTTTCTGTAGACTACTTATGTAGCCAAATCGCAGGAAGTCAACGTTGATTTGAAGGTAACGGTTATATCCGATTTGGAATTAGAAAGGAAAGTAAAAACATTTGCTGCAAAATATAAAATATGAGCATTTTAAAACAAACATGTACCTTTTACAGCTTGCATCCTAATCAAATAAAAAGTAGCAAAATTGTGTGTAGCAGTTATTTATTGAATTCCTTTTTGTATTTATAATAAAATTCAAATTGGTGAAACCATGCGACCTATTAAGGTTAGAGGTGAAGAATATATAGCTGCATAGTATAAGCTAATAAATCCGAACTGACTTTTCATTCATTCGAAATATATCATACCATAAATTGTGTTGGGTGTAAGCGAATAGCACTTTTGCTAACTTGAGTTAATTATACAATTATATATATGATCGTTTAAATTAAATCAAATGAAAATGTAAAGAATGTTATTTGGTCGAAAAATCATTGAATTTAATAATTAATAAAATAGTAACTATGGCTGGGAAACGTGGTTCAAAATTTTTGATAGGAGAAGCAATAAGAACACGCCCTAAATTTATAAAGAATAAGAGTTAGGTATATTTTCTGACTATTATAATAGACAAATAAACAATAAATTTAAATTGTGTTCATAATAAAATAACTACCTTAATATTCCTTGATATCATATTTGCTTGAAAGCTCGTATTTTCGTTTAAGTTAATAAAAGGTAGAGGTGTCTATAATCTTTGAACATTCTCTTTACACAAGGCCTCTTAATTTCTTCTTATGTCCTTCCATTACTAGATTTTAATATGTTAACCTGTTTTTATCATTTCATCCCTTGAATTAGTATCCTTTTTGCTAGATTCGGTATTCGATGTATAATCTTCCTGCTAATTATCCGTCTTTTTTGTTGTGTGATGTCTTAGAAAATAAGCCTTGCCTCTACATAAATTTATTTATAGATATTTAATTTTAGAAAAATTTAGATTCTGTTTAATGCTATGTACATTCATTTTATTCTAGAATATTTTATTATTGTTTGCAGGGTACTACTCCGATGAAAGTTTTACAGTACGTAGAGTTTAAATAATAAATACACCAAAGTGTGGATTAAAATATCAATTAATGTATGTCAAGAATACTTTTGGTTGAATAAATAATTCTTTTATCCGAAAAGAAAGAGTATTTACAATGACACAGTATCACCCCGTGCAAAAACTTTCTAAAATAAACTTTGAACGTACAATTTTTCTAAAAATTTTAAACTCCCTCACTACTTAATTAGTTATTGTCTCGTATGAAAGGCTGTCTGCTGGTTTACGACATGAACCGAGGAACATTTTCTTCAGAATCTTAAATTCTTTCCAGTACGCTACCCTGCAGCACACAACACATATTTTTTGTTATATGCTAACTTTTATTCTTTTTGTTAGCTGTTTCTTCAGGTATGGCATCTTTTTATAACTAAATTTCCCATTAGCCACCCACAATCTGTCATATAACAGGAGCTATCTTACCTGAGGAAGTGGTATGGAACTTAAGATTTATACAAATATACAAACATTGATTGCGTGTACGTTGATAACAATTATTTAAATCAAGTTTGCGAGCTTCATATAAACCACAGTCTCATTATATATAAAATTGTCAGTATAAACTAAACATTGTAGCAAAAGTAGCAAATACTTTTCATCCAGTAGACGGGGTTCGTCTTTATGGGGGACCCTTAATTAATTTCAAGAATTTTACTGTGTAAAGACCTCGAACTTGAACGCATTTGATTTGGAGCCTGTCTCTATCCACTGTGTCACACTGCCGTACCCTCAAAACAATTCACAGTTATATATTAACTTGTTATGGTTAGCCTTTCCTACAGAAGGAGCCTTTGTATCATCTCTTTAGACTTCAATTTACCTTTAGCCACCCCAATTTGTCACTATAGAACAGACACCGCTCTACCTGGGTATCTGATATTGAATTGAATTTGACAAACTTTGATTGTGCGTTTTGTGATTACAAATACTTAAATCATGACAGTGATCTTCATATAAACCCAAATCCAATTAAATATAAATTTATCTGTGTACTCTTAAAATTTGAGCAAGGCAGCAAAGCCAATTCATCCAGTAGTTCGATTTTGAATTTATTGAGATCTATACAATTCTTATCCGGAATTTTGTCATGAACAGGGCACGAACCGGGAAACGTCTGCTTAGGAGTCTGATATTCTAATACGTCGCACTAACAAACGTATATATAAAAGGATTAATGGTCATATCAAGCTCATAAACTTGATTTAAATAGTTATTAGCATCATCCACACAATCAACGTTTTATATAATTGTATAATTCTTCGATTTAATTCAAATTCACTACGTAAGATGGTGTCAGTTAAATAAGGATAGTTACCGAGTGAAGAGTGTGAACTTTCCATCTAAAGAGATGCCATAAAATAGTCATCTGAAGGTAAGATTTCCAAAATAAATGTTATTATATAACTGAAAGTTGTATTTAGTATGCGGTTTGGCCACATGAAGACAGAACTAGTCAACTGGATGAATTTCCATTTCTATTTTATACGATTTTTTTGTACTAATAAATGTATATGTAATTGGATTGGTCTTTATATCAAGCTTGCTACCTTGATTTAATTAACTGTTATCACCATCCATGCAATTAGTAATTGCTTAACTGGGGTTAAGGAGGTCATCTTACTATTTATTTGTTTTTGATTTTTCTAGCTTTTATTAACGATTATTATTTACACAATCTAATAAAATATTTTTCACTTATGAAAAGTATATTTTTTATGTGGATACAGAATTTAATTTCTGCCATGCATTTATATAGACCATATTGTGTGTTTGCATATAATTTATTAAAATTTTACGAATACAAGCTACCAATGGAACGAATATAGTTTACATTGATAGACACATACCTAAAAGTAGATAAATGGATAAGAGCATTCTGATTTAGACACAGTGTCAAGTTTCGATGCTGATTATTGTTTGTATTGCAATAAGGAGCGGAATAATATTGTAGACGACAATAACGTTTTTACAAATCATCATCCAAGGCATATAAAGAAGTAAACTTATTTCAATGAGCGCTAGAAATCTGTTTTGGTGCAAAACTAGTCTCGAAAACTTGTATTGCGCGATTAAATGAATGGTTTTAACCCCTTTCAACAACTTCTAAATAATTGAGCATTATGTGTTGAGGTAAAAAATTAGTTCAATTAGAACCAGAAGTGTAAATCAAAGTCAACATGTACGAAAGCGTTAATTTCGTGCTTACTGGCTGCTCCCGATTGGGAACCGTTCATACGCCCTATATCCACTACATATTGGGTCACACAATGTGAGTCAGTTGAACGGTTGGTGCACTGCGACGTGTACATCGAAACGCATTAATGAAGTCAACTTCGCCAAAGTCTTCGAATATCATCGAGCGGCTCAATATATATATATATATATATATATATATATATTATGTACCCAGTCAGTAAATGGTACCTACACTATGTTGGCTGAGTCGGTACATGGTGTCAACACGACGAATTACAAGATGTGCCAAACTTCACCAAGATTGAGAATTAGAAAAAACTAATAAATATCTGTTACTCCACCAAGTGCATACACTCTGGTCTTTTTGCGATATCAGTTATCACATGTTGCGGTAATTATGACATCAATAATTGAGCTCCTTTTAATCACAAAATGTATGTGTAAATTAGATCATTTCCATCGTTCATGTTCGCTTTAGTGTACTCTTCTGATTATTCCTGGTTTTATAATTTGTTACTTGATACGACACACACCTAATACACAACTTCATTTTATCAATCGTCCTCTGCATGAAACAAATTTATAATTATTATATATATATATATATATATATATATATATGCTCTCCTCTTCTCTCTCCTGTTGAATGATGTCATGATTACCGCGAAATGTGATAACTGATATCGATCAATGCCAGAGTTTTTAGATTTGCTGTTGTAAAAGGGGGTCAGTAGTATTTGTACAACACAATGGATTTCAAGGCTTGCTATAGTTCAACAAAATTGAGAATAACAACTACATTTGAACAGGTATTGCTTAAGCAATCCATACACTCTGGCCTAATGAAGTTACAAATATTGTAATTCTCATTTAACGTGAACTTTAGCGTACCTGAAATCCATTGTGCTGGTACCATGTACGAACTGAGCAAGCATAGAGTTGGTATCATGTAACTATTCGGCAACCATAGTTTTGATTTCAGGCACTGACTCAACAACCATATTGCTGGTACCCTTTACAGAAGCTGAATATATAATGTACATAATGATTTGCTTTAAACTCGCATTGTCGTCTACTGCATATGAAAGTCACTCCACTACTGCAGGTTCGCACATTCGTTTAGAAGATTGTAACTTTCCATTTTTCACATTCCTCCCCCAATTATATCGTGGGTTTAGGGTGTAATACCGGCTCCTACTTATGAGTCGCTAGTAAGCACCAAACTAAGGTACACATAAGATTATACCTTCCATTCATGCTAACTTTTGTTTATCCTTCTAATCATATTTGAACTAACCTGTTACTAGGTTTGTAACGCCTAATACATATATGCATACACATTAATTCTTCGCAACAAACAGTATTTAAATGTAAAAGTATCTAACTGATATACGTTTAATTGAATGACACTATATTTAATATGAAACTTGATAACTGATCAAGGCCATGATTGTATGGATTTGCTGAAGTAATAGTTGTTCAGAATTTGTTTTAGTTATCAATTTTTGTGAAATTTAGCCATCTTCAAGTCTAATTTATTTGTATCATGTATCTACTCGGCAGTAACAGTGTGTGTACCCTTTACAAGCTCGGTAAATGTGATGTTAAATGTTCTAGCTTTGAAAACGCATTGTGAAGAATGTGAATTAGGTTAATGCCATTACTGCTTAAATAAACGTTCATATAGGGTATTGTAACATCCAATTGTCCCACATACCTTGACCAAATATATGATGGGTATAAGGCGTAGTATCGCTTCCTACTGATGAGTCGCCAGTAAGCATGGAACGCGTGTGTACATGAGATTATATCTTTCGTTAATGCTGACCTTAGTTTATATTTCGGGTACTTTTTAAACTAATTTGTTAATAAATACGAACAACTATTACACATTCGCCCAAATGTTAGATTTCGGCAGCAAACAATATATAACTTCCAGATAAAGATGCGATTTTACTAGAATATTCAGCAAAAATTTTGTCACGGTGAAATACCATGCATTAACATGCACTTTTAGATAATCAATTTGTTCTGAATAAAGAATTCTTTTGGTGAAAACTGAAAGCTAAACATTATCCATTGTTTAAATATATATATATATATATATATATATATATATATATATATGCATGTATACATGTATAAACGCATATACGGCCACAATTGCACATGCATCTATATTTGCTATTATATATTTATAAATGTTCGTATGTATTTACATATGTATTTATATAGGTATGCAGGTATGTACATGTGTCTGAATTTATACACGAAAATTTGTATGTCTGCATAGATATATGGAATTATTTACGTAGGTATATAACTATTCATGTGTGTGTGTTGCTATGTAGATATATTTGCAGATATGAAGACATACATATATATATATATATATATATATATATATATCGTTACGAACATTTACTCCATAGAATAACATTTATTAATAAATCTTATTTCTACCAGTATCTACAGTCATTATTCTGGATTCGTTAGTATATTCGTTCATCCAATCCCAACTGTACATTTGTCGTAACCAATCCCCTCTTCGCTATATCAGACTGTGTTTTGCGCAATTTAGACCAAAGACTGACGCGAAGGATGAGCGACAACTCAGTTGGATAATTAATATAACAATCTGAGCTGTAAATACTATTAATATGATTTATTAATAAATATTATTCAATGGAATAAGGGTTGTGTTCTCATATATATATATATATATATATATATATATATATATATATATATATATATATTCTTTAATGCAACTTTAATAAAATTCATTGTACCCTTCCTGTGTGCAAAAACAAAAAGAAATTTTATCAGATATAAGAAAATTTTCTTTCGCATGGTCTTCTCAAATATCTACTCATGAACATATCTTTATATATAAATTGGAAAGCAAAACAAGATAGAAATATGTGAACATAGAGAGAGTGTGAAAAATAGAAACCAATCAAATTGCGTGCGTCACATCCAGTTCAAGCTCAATGCTTGTACGTGCTTCTTCTGCTTACATAAATCCGGCTGCAATTTGTTTATCCATAAGGCTTCGTATGTGGCTAGCTCCCTTTTGTTTCTGCATTTAGTAATTACTTTGAATGCTACGTCTGGAGAACATACGTGCGTTGTTTCGATGATGTGTTGCGCAATAGCAGACGTGTATTCACCATTTGATTTAAAACAGGCGTTCAAGTTGCAATGTTCTCTCATTCGAGTAATTAACCGTCTGGTCGATCGGCCTACGTAAGTTGATCGACAACTTGCGCATGTATATTGGTAAATAATATTTGATATCGACATTAACGGCTGTTTCTCTTTGATTGCTGGTAAAGGCAAGTGTGTTACCCTAAATAACACTCGTAGTTTGGCTGCATTAAATGTGCGTGTCAATGCTGCTTCAACTTTCTTTTGTGCCATTCGGGAAACTGCATCCCCCTTAAATGGGATGTTTAGGTAGATGGTTTTCTTTTCTGGCCCATAGTACGT
>JAQBSW010007066.1:0-43687 GCA_029291075.1 Eudiplozoon nipponicum
CCCACAAAAAGCTTCCACAGGTGTATGAGCGCAGAACGAAAGCACGTCACAGTAACTTCTACCAAAATCCGCAATTGAGCCTGTCGTGTACGTACGGTGCCGTTTTGTACGTAGGAAAGATGAACAGATGCCAATGTATTAATATTATATCCGACCCAAAAAAAATTCAACACAAATCCACGATTATACACCCAACAAAATTCCCAGAAGACCATGATTAGGGTAAAGAAAACGCAAATGTTAATCTATTTTATCCCAAATAAATGAAAAGGTCAATTTTATTTATACCAAAAAAATCAGAACAATAATCAATATCCTGGCGCGGTCGCCAATTTTGTAAACGCCACGGCTTCAAGTAAATGCCGTACGAAGTTACAAACTCGGTTAAGGTGCTCTGAATAGAGATTCGTTACTGATATGGGGCCCTTAAGAGGGCCTGGTAATGCATTCTCTTGAATTATTCAGAGTGTGAAGATGTCCTAGAGCCTTGGGTGGACTCTGATTGTTGTCGCTCCCGTGGTTGAGTTGTAATCACGATGTGGATAACGTCGTTCAGGTTCTGCAATTAATTGGCTCGTCTCGCTGGTTATACCGCAACAAGATGAATCACGGATGTAGCCAATTGTTGGTGAAACTATCAAATCACCAGCGTAGGTATTGACAGCCAACAGAACGCACGCGCGTGAAGCAGGTAGAATGCAAATGCCACAACTGACTTGCATGGGAAATTGCCGTGCTTAAATAGCATGCCATGCCTACTTGCACACTATTGGTTAAACGTCATGTTTCGCTTTTTTCTCATTGGTGCAACGTAAATAAAATTTAATTTAATTTACGCAATATGTCGGCCATTAATTTGTGTCGTTACAGTGTTTCCACCAACTTTCAGCAACACTAGTCAAGACCTTTGAAAGGCCACAAATCCATCTTCGAAAATTATAAGATTTCACGTGCATCAATTCGAGGAATACCAGTCCACTAGTAGGACAAAAGAATCCAGAGCCTAGGAAGGCTTTTGGATATTCGTTTCTGCTCAGATTTACAATCTGTTACAGAATTCTCCTGTGGATTTCTCCAGTCACCTATTAAAGACCATAAACACAATACTATTCTACGGTTAACCCCATAGACTTATTAGTTGCACTGCATGACACTCTCGTCGGACCATTACAGAAACGCGACAAATCTGTAACAATACAACTAGAGTACCATGCGACGTTACAAATAAGACAAACTAAGGATCCGGAGGAAGCAAATTCTGTTGGTGGTTCTTAAAAGGACCTGAGTGATATTCACTGACAAATTCCGTGGGTTTTTGTGTGTTATAGAAGAGTGTGGATGTTTAAAATTCCTTCTAGACACTATCAATTTTTGTCTTGTTTGAATGCTGGTGATCCCTTTAGCAGCCGCACGTGAACAAGTAGATTTGTGGAAGAAGTATGTGCTAGTTGCTGCTCAAAGGCCTTGACTAGTTTTTTGGAATGTCGGCGGTAATACCGAGATGGCTTTAACACGTAGAAACCCGATTAATAAATGATCGATTACATATGATTGAATGCCCAGCAACAAGATTATTTTCCTGACTGAAGACTAACCAAATTTATGACGCAGCCTGTTAGACGCAGGTAGAGCAGTCGGCGTAAGCAATCAGTGCAATAGAAAAAGCGGCAGCAATCACAGGTAGCGAGCAAAGCATGAAGTGTAGAGTGTATATTGAATGACACTTATATAGTTGCGAAGTCGCACATAATTAGTCATTGGAAGGTTTGCGTTTTTATTGGTCCAGGGCATTAAATTTTGAATTTAATTTAGACAAAATGTCCGCGCATTAATTTGAGCTGTTACACCACTCTTCATTCTAAGAAAAACAAAAAGAAATATTTTCATCTAGGCGAGTCTTAATTAGTACTCTAGGGCAGAGTTCGAACTAATTTAAGAATTTGGTTATTTTTCTGTGTAATACTGTTCGTTGCGAAGAAATAATATATATGCAAGTATATATTAGGTGTTGCAAACCTAGTAACAAATTAGTTCATTTGTGACCAGAAGGATAAACCAAAGGCAGCATGAACGGAAAGTATAATCTCATGCACATTCGTTTCGTGCTTACTAGCAACTCATCAGTAGGAGCCGGTATTACGCCCTTTAACCACTATATATTTGGGTGAAGAATATGGAATAATAGGACGGTACAATCTCCTAGACGAATGTGTAAACCTGTAATAGTGAAGCTAACATCATATAAAGTCAACGACAATGCGACTTCAATGCTAACTCACACTATATTATATATATACCGAGTCTGTAAAGGATACTAACACTATGGCTATTGTGTTAGTAACTGATACCTTTTTGAAATCGATGAGTACCGGATACTAACACTATGGTTTCCGAGTCGGTACATGATATCAACCTGATGGATATCACTTTATGCTAAAGTTCACCGAAATTGAGAATTACAAAAATTTCTGAACACCTGTTCCTCCAGTAAATCCATACACTCTGGCCTTGATCGATATCAGTTATCACATTTCGCGGTAAGCATGACATCATTCAATTCAATATAGCCATAGCAAATACCGTTCGTTGCGAAGAACTCATATATAGTGGCAAGTATTAGGGTGTTGAGAATTTAGCAACAATTAAACCATTTTAGACCAGAAAGATAGTCCAAAGATAGCATGAATGGAGACCATAGCCTGCGCCAAAGAATCGGCGAGGAGCCGTACGGCGTTCATATATTGTCGATGAATGTACGTTCTAGATGAATGTAGGCCCGCATGAAACTAGCATCATATAAAGTCAACGACAGTGCGACTTCAATGCTAACTCACACTATATATTATATATACCGAGTCTGTAAAGGATACTAACACTATGGCTATTGTGTTAGTAATCGATACTAGCATTATTGTACCGAAAAGATACATGGTACTAACACTATCGTTTCCGAGTCGGTACATGATACCAAACTGATGGATATCAATTTATGCTGAAGTTCACTGAAATGGAGAATTACAACAATTTTTGAACACCTGTTCCTCCAGTAAATCCATACACTCTGGCCTTGATCGATATCAGTTATCACATTTCGCGGTAAGCATGACATCATTCAATTCAATATATTACAGTTAAATACTGTTCGTTGCGAAGAACTAATATATATGCAAGTATTGTACCGTCCTATTATTCCACATTCTTCGACCAAATATATAGTGGTTAAAGGGCGTAATACCGGCTCCTACTGATGAGTCGCCAGTAGGCACGAAACGAATGTGCATGAGATTATACTTTCCGTTCATGCTGCCTTTGGTTTATCCTTCTGGTCACAATTGAACTAATTTGTTACTAGGTTCACAACACCTAATACATACTTGCATATATATTAGTTCTTCGCAACAAACAGTATTTAACTGTAATATATTGAATTGAATGATGTCATGCTTACCGCGAAATGTGATAACTGATATCGATGAAGGCCAGAGTGTATGGATTTAACTGGAGTAACAGGTGTTCGGAAATTGTTGTAATTCTCAATTTCGGTGAACTTTAGCATAAATTGATATCCATCAGGTTGGTATCATGTACCGACTCGGAAACCATAGTGTTAGTACCATGTAACTTTTTGGTACAATAATGTTGGTATCGGTTACTAACACAATAGCCATAGTGTTAGTATCCTTTACAGACTCGGTATATATAATATATAGTGTGAGTTAGCGTTGAAGTCGCATTGTCGTTGACTTTATATGATGTTAGTTTCACTATTGCAGGTTTACACATTCATCTAGGAGATTGTACCGTCCTATTATTCCACATTCTTTGACCAAATATATAGTGGTTAAAGTGCGTAATACCGGCTCCTACTGATGAGTCGCCAGTAATCAAGAAACGAATGTGCATGAGATTATACTTTCCGTTCATGCTGTCTCTGGTTTATCCTTCTGGTCACAAATGGACTAATTTGTTACTAGTTTCGCAACACCTAATACATACTTGGTTATTTTTCTGCCAATAGTTTAAACAACAATATATCGTACGTGCTGGTCTGTTGCATACTCATTAATTACTTCGACATTGATATGTTTCCATGTAACCAGTAGCTATTGATAAATAATTCTCAGCTGTAGGGGCCGGTCATACTGCGTGAACCGAAATAGAGCAGAACTGATAGGTTTTGTGATCCACATTATGACAATTTCGAAGTGAATTGCAACTTAAAATGCCAGGTTCAAGTAGGTACCTTGGCTGGCTGGATCGCTGTAAATGAGAGTTCGGTAAAACCAAATGAGATAGTGTGTTTTCGACGTTGTGGTTCGTGATATTTGTTATTGAATGCGAATTGCATAACTGATGAATTTGCGGTATGCGTGATAATTGAATATTTTAGGATATGATACCAGTGACTAGTTATTGTCCCCACACTAATCGCAGACTTTAGGTAGGTGGTGATATCAAAATAAGCAAGTGTGTGCTCAGGCGCGAGTCATACAGTGCAGAATATAGTGCATAAACAATACATGAAAATCAAAAGTTAAAAACAAATGAAGTGTACTCAAACCTTGCCACAGAATTGGCATGATACCGAAGAATTTTCACAAACGCTACAGAATTATAAGCTAAACCCAAATGGCCATATCAATGAGACAAATGGCACAAAATTGAACGCGTGACCATTATGGCGTCGCTCACGAAATAGAGCGAAAGTGGTGCGAAAAAAAATTTGTCTATGATACTTAGAACAATGAAAAATTAATTTAAAAAAATTCTATTAGGTATACGCAATAATTTCTTGCTGTTATGGAGTTGCGATTGAACAAATAATGACCAAGTAGAATGTATCAAATCCTGAGCGGCCATGTTACTGAAATAAAGTCGAAGGCGAGAAACTTCGACTTCTGGGTCATCCTATGCGAGTAATAAACGTAGGAGCTGACTAGGCAGGCGTAAGTCCATGCTACATATGAGTTAAGACTCAGACGTTCTAATAGATTTGCGTAAATGGTATTGCATAGTAAGAAGAACTTAAGGTAAGGCATTGACCCAGTTTTTATTAGTAGACAAGGATGCTAAACCTGCTTTGATTTTCCTTTACATTCTTTCTACTATACCGTTAGATTGGGGGTGATGGGAAGTATTCTGGCGTGAAGTACATCCCATGAAGAGCAGGGTAGCTTTAACGCGATTAAATGAGAAGCATATATTTAGTAATAATCTCGTTCAGAAAACCACAATGTGCAATCCATGCAGAGATAAAACCATTAGTGAATCTATATCCAAATTGTTAGAAGGTAGCTGAAAACTTGATCTTGAGTAAGATTATATATATCGATGAGAACGATGATTTGGCGTGACGTTGGAGGAAAATGTTCCAACTTAGAATGTTAGTGCTAGGTGATTTGAGTCTTTTGAAATATAACAAACTCAAAGATACATCGATTAGTGTTCTGACAGAGTCTATGATCCCAGAAACGATCTGTAATAAGTTTAGCAGTCACCTTACTACCTGCGTGAGAAATAGAGTAGACCGGGTCATAAACCTTCCGCTGGAAACTGGTAGGCAGAACTGGTTTTGGGGCTGGTACCTGTGTATTACGCAATGCGTAAACTTTGCCCGAGTTGGCATAAGATCTTTGTGGGTTGACAAGCTATTGGTGTTTGAATAAGAGTGTCACCACATTTTTTGGTCATAAGAGGGATGATGTTAATGTAGTTCCGTTGATAATCAGGGAGGTGAATGAAAATGGCGAAAGCAAATATGGGTGTAGCTAAACTTCTGGCTAAGAAAGTGCGTCTGCAATAATGTTTTATTCAACTTTTACATAGAAAATATCGAATTTCCATTCACTCAGACGTGACAGCTGATTGTCGACACTAGCAAGTTTGTTTGCGACATTCAAAGTCGCGTTGTGAAGTAAACTAACTAATTGTGCATTATCTATAATAAAATCTGCTGCTGCCTATGATGGTAATGAAGTGGCGCATTGACCCATGGGTCGGACGGACTTCTCGACCGAAATTATCATATATATTTTCTATTGAATGTAGAGTACGAGAATAAAAACTAATAGATTTCCGAACTCCGTTTAACTGTTGCTTTAAGATTGCCCCAATTGGAAAGTCAAAAGATTTAGTTTTAAGTAAAAAAGGACTTTGGAAGTCTGGATGTATTAGCATTTCTTAACGAGTTGATGGCATGACGGGGTAGCTCCTCGTTATTACACGACCAAGAAATAGTTGAGTTTCTGCTTTGTCTTTTTCGATTCCGCAGAGGCCCACATAACGGATTAAGTTGTTTTGATAGGCCGGGAGGGAACTTGCGATAGTAGTTGATAACACGCCATATTTCTGTAATTCCCTCATTGTATTTGGTGACGCAATGTTCTTGATAGAATTGGCCTTAAACGGCAAATGCTCTATACCTTGAGTTGAAATATAATGCCCTTGGAAATCAAAGGATTTAGTACAAATTTGCGTTTTGCCACAAATAATCTTGATTCAATGATCTGATAAAATTTTATGGCACTTCTTATATGTAGTTCAGGTCTAAAAACCATTATGTCATTAAGATATGACATGCAGTAATCGGTGTCATCGCTGTCATCTCTGTCGTACAACATATTTCTTATAAACCTTATTTAGGTAATCGCGGACAACGTTGTTCATGAAGTTCTGAAATATTTAAATGGCACAGTTGAGAACAAAAGGCATGTGAAGGTTTTCAAAAAGACCGAAAAGAGTGATGACAGCAGTTTTCTCTATATCTTCTGATGCTACCGCAATGTGGTGATAGGCTTGTCTGAGGTCAACCATTAGAATGTAGTGGCTACCATTGTTTTTCAAGAAATTTGTTTATATTGGGAATAGAGTATGCATCGCTGTTTGTCACAAAATTGAGCTTTCAGTTATCCCCACAGTTATTGTATGATCATTTCAATTTATAAACCAATTTTAATGTTGATTCACATGAAGTTTTTATGGTCTGATGATGCCCTCCTCTATTAGTCTTAAATACTCTTCATGGGCAACTTTCAGTTTAGCTCTGTGTAAAGGCCTCTTCCTTAGTGTGGTATGTTGACCTTTTGGAATGATGTAGTACATCGTGTTGGAGACACGTTGCTCTGACTTGCTGAGATTGAACGACAGCCTGTGCACTCAAAGAGCTGTTGATATTCAAGTATGTATTATGTTTTGAGAAACTAGAAACAAATTAGTTCAGTTGTGACCAGAAGGATACACCAAAGACAGCATGAGATTATATTTTCTGTTCATGCTGTCTTTGGTGTATCCTTCTGGTCACAACTGAACTAATTTGTTGCTAGGTTTGAAACACCTAATACATACTTGTAGATATTAGTTCTCTGCAAAAAAAAGAGTATTAAGCTATTGATATTGCTGTTCAAGGGTACATTGGAGATGGCTGTATGAATTTTAATTCCCAACATTCAAAGGCAAGTATCCAGAAACATTTTTCAAGTCCGGTGGAGAGGTCAATGGCATTTTGATTATCAATATCAACAATTAACCGATATTTCAACAGAAAATCAAGGTCTATTATGTAGTGCGAGACCTTTTTAGATGATGAGATTGTGGGAAAATTGACGTCGTAGACCTATGTTAAGAGAGCAATTTTGGAAACTATAAGTGGGAATGGGTTTCCCCGTAGAACACCCTAAGTTATCTCATCCACGGTGTCACTCTTGATAACAGAAACTGATGCACCTGTGTCTACAATAAGGTCCTCCCTTGTTTCAAAATCTAGAAAATGCAAAACTTCATTTGTTTGCTTGATCGAGTCATATAGGTAAGTAGGTTGGTCCTTGCACATGACATTATAGGTTGTACTGCTTTCAAGTTAGTCTACTCGGACAAAAGGAATCAACATAAATAGCAGAAATTGGCGTTTGAAAGTTGATTATCTTCTTTGTGTGTAAAGACTATGCACTGTTGCTTTGATGAAGTTTGTGGTAACCAAAGAAGGAAACTGTCATCTGTTAGGTAAATTCTCCAAACATTGGAGGCAATTTAGACCAGTATAGATTTACTTTTGGTGTTTATAGCAACTATTTTTTGGAGAATAACGACTAATTGTTCAAGGGCATCTCGATTGTTGTGCGTACTGATTTGGACGGTGTTGATCCGCGGTTTTAATAGCATTTTCTGTGTATATGACGTATATTTCAAAGAATTTAGTCAAATATAAACGAGATCTCCCTGAAGAAGATAGTCTTACGTCGTCAGCTATGAGACTGGCGGATGGACATTGAGCAAGCTTAAGTTTGAGGATATTTATGTTTTGAAATAACTTACAGGATATCAAAATGAATACAATAAACATGCATAAAGGGACTTAAATATTTTTATTGTGGTTAAAATATACGTGTACGCTAAATATTAATGATAATAACAAAGCGATTCCACTGATTGAATTGACAATTTTGAACCAATTGACGCTGGTAAATTCGTCTGCTGTACTGTATATCAGCCAACAAAAATTAAAAACAGAATATGATACAAAAACTGTCACTGTTAAATAAGCTGGTAGTTGTGACAAAAATTCAAATCGATTGAGCCACAGAATTTATTGACTTTACCTAGAAATATTCAAATACGTGTGTCACAAAGACGAGAGGATCCAGTAATATTTTTTTTATAATTTGCGGATTATACATCATCTGCGCTAATAAGTCTCATCCAAATTATATTTCAAGTACCAAACTAAAGCAGAATATTGAAAACGAATTGTTCAATAAATTTGTATTACAAAAATGAGTTAGCAGGTCACAACAGTTTCACTGCTGTCCGATCCTGGCGCGATCACCACTGCAAAGTTTCGGCTAGAGTAAGCAGAGTAGAATGTGTTGCGTGGTATATGCGTCGAACTTATATAGACGGAAAGTTGCACGTAATTAATCAAGTAGAAGCCCTTTGGTCATTACCATTGGAGAAATCCTAAGACGCCAGGCTCGGATATCCAATTTTGGCGGAATGATCTCGAAATTGAGAACAACTAAATTCCTTAATATTTTCTCTTAAACTAATTTTCTTAAGACCTGCTCTGGATCATTACACTTAATGGTGTCATACACCATATAAAAATAAGATTTATTATAAGAACGTGTGTAAGCCAAGCGACTCAATGATTGGCACTTTGAAACTTACTTAAAGTGAAAAATTGAAGCGAAAATGACATCATGTTCATGAACGATCCCTAAATGCACAAAAGAGAAGGGAACTTATTTAGAATTTAATATTTTGTGAGGATCAAAACTTGAAAAAAATGATGTAAAGGAAGATATTTTCTCCGACAAAATTAAAATAACAGTTTTAAACCATCGTGGCTGATTGGAACGAATATCACTAAAAAAGAAATTATTCGTTTAATTTCAGAACATTCTTCGTTTAAATACTTTCCAGTTAATATATTATTAGATTGTTCGAAATATTAGTTTTTTTATTTTGTACCTGGCGTAAAGTGATTTTATCTGTTGACTTGCAATAGTCATTTTGTTTCTCATACTAGCTTTACAAATTTTGATCCTAAGGATACGTAACTGTTAAAACCAGTTTCAGTTTTTATTTGTGCATATTTGGATCATTCAGGACAAGTTAATTTACCTGATTGATTATGAAAGTTTTTATTTCTTGAACACTGACGAATTTGTTTCTTCTGTTTCATCGTTATTATCTATTTTATTTCAGGCATCTACGTTTACGGACATTATACCGAAACGAATCATTAGGAAATTATGTAAACTAAGAATTAAACGAGATAATATAATAAAGTGTAGTCTTATCAATAGTATTAAACAAATGAGGTAAGATTTCATTGATAACGAAATTAATTCATCACTGCTGATAATTCGTCAAAGATCAGAACGAATTATTTTGGCCAAAATGAAGAGTAATCCTAGACTAGGATACAAACTCCTCACAGATTACAGTAAATATAAGGAAAAGTTAAAGCTTATATTACCTGTGGATAAAACTGAGTATGAATTTCTCTGTGAATTGGATGAAGTATTTGGCAATTTGATATGTAATCCACAGAATGAAAGAAATTTCATAGAACTACCTGATCCTTTGGGAGACCAGGAACCAGGACTTGTTATTGACAGTGATGAATTGATAAAATTAATGTTAAAAATCAAATCAAAAAAACAAAAAGTTCACCTTGGTATTTCGATTGATAACCTGCTTCAATTACCCTTAACTTTTACGAATGCGCTCTGCAACTTTATAAATAGAATTTTGAAGAATGGGAAATTACCAATCGATATACTAACGATAGTAGCTAAACCGTTGCCAAAAGTAAGTAAGCCAACGTGTGCCAGTGATTACAGATTAATCTCTATTATCCCTTCGTTTTTGAAGATAATAGAACGATTGATACTTGATCATTTAGAACGTATGCTGCCGGCTGATTTCGATATATGCCAACATGGCTTTACGAAAGACAGGTCGACAACTACTAATATGCTCTCTGTATGGAAACATCGTAATTACATTAGATGAGAAAAAGTTAGATGCATTAATTGTATTCATAGATATCTCAAAAGCTTTTGACTCTATATCTTTTGATGCTATTTGGATGCGATTAATTAATTGAATATTGATCCGAATATTTTTAGATTACTTAGATACTATTTATATAATCAAAGAATGAGTATTCAAATAAATGATTTGGTTTCTAAATCGAAAAGGGTAACAAGTGGAGTTCCACAGGGATAAAGTTTGGGGCCAATTTTATTTAAAATTGTTTTTGTACATTTGAAAACTAAGATCTCTAACGGTCGAGTTTGCAAATTCGCTGATGATTTGAAAATAATCTTTCCAATTGATCCAAATAATGTCGAATTATCCAAAAATAATGTGACACTAGATTTAGTTAGAATAGAATAGAATAGAATATCTTTATTTGGATTCAAACCACACATATTCCATCGAATAATGAAATTGGAAAATGTACAATATATATTTTAAAAATTATCACATCACATATAATTGTGCAATTAGTCATATATAGATAAGTATATCTCACTAGTTGTACTATACAAAAAATCAATAACAGAAAGATCGGCTGTAGAGAATTATAGATACATTATCAAAATAGGAACAATTGAGGGATAATTCGCGTGAAACATTATGCAAAAATTTGAGAACCATGACTAGCAATTGAGTGTATGTATTGTTGACTAACATGATGATTTAATGCACAGCATTTCAATTATGATAAAACAAAACTTGGAAATGAAGATCTCAAGAAAATCTGTTTCCGATAACAATTATCCTTGCCTTTTATTCAACCATGAGAAAGTATTATCATAATCAATATAAAAAATATCAGCAGGATTGTGGACTTTTTCAAGTTCAGTAGATAAAAATTTAAAAGACATCTCAGACGGAGGCAATTCTCTAAGCCTCATTGGCAATTGGTTATAAATTTTGTAGATTTTCGAGAAAGAGAATAACTTGCTCGCAACATTCCCAACCAAAGGAGGAGATATTGCCAAATGTCCAGATCTAGTCTCCAACTTTATGACTCTTTCTTATCGGAGTCATATAGGCACCAGTCCACTGGTTCAGATGGAAAACATTTATACAATAACACATCCTCCGAAACCACAGAGATTGCAATGACGCAAACTGTAATCTAGAGGCGAATATAGTGCAAGAAATATGACTAATATGTTTCACAACTTTTCTTTGTACAGCTTCTATCTTATTAGACAAACCCTTTTTTAATGGATTCCAAGTAGCGACAGCATATTCTAGTACCGGTCTAATCCATATTATATACATTTAAAGTTTTATATCATTTGATAAGATATTTCGATTTATTAGTGCCCATCTTTTCTTGGCACTGCCTACTATACTTTCAATATGCCTCTCAGCAGAAGCTGTACATTGAATAGTTATGCCTAAATCCTTAATTTCTTGCATAAGTTTAATCTCAAACACATCATTAATAACAGCATCATGAAAATAAACATAATTAAAGTTTGTTCTGTTCCCTATTTTTAAAGCTTTCGTCTTTTTATTGTTTATTCTCAGCCCTAGTGTGATCAAATATTTACTCAAATCATACAAATCTAATGTCACATTATTTTTGGAGAATTCGACATTCTTTGGATCAATTGGGAAGATTATATTTAAATCATCAGCGAATTTGCAAACTCGACCGTTAAGGATCTTAGTTTCCAAATTTGCAAATATAATTTTAAATAAAATTGGCCCCAAGCTTGATCCCTGTGGAACTCCACTCGTTACTCGTTTCGATTTTGATATCAAATCGTTTACTTGAATACTCATTCGTCGATTATATAGATAGTATTTAAGTAATCTAAAAATATTCGGATCAATATTCAACAAACTAATCGCATTCAAAATAGCATCAAAAGATATAGAGTCAAAAGCTTTTGAGATATCTATAAATACAATTAATGCATCTAACTTATTCTCGTCTAATGTGATTACATGTTTCCACATGGAAAGCATATTAGTAGTTGTCGATCTACCTTTCGTAAAGCCATGTTGACATAGGTCAAAATCAGCCGGTAACATACGTTCTAAATGATCTAGTATCAATCGTTCTATTATCTTCAAAAACGAAGGGATAATAGAGATTAATCTATAATCACTGGCGCACGTTGGCTTACTAACTTTTGGCAACGGCTTAGCTACTATCGTTAATATATCGATTGGTAATTTCTCATTCTTCAAAATTCTATTTATAAAGTTGCAGAGCACATTCCTTAATGTTAAGGGTAATTGAATCAGATTATCAATCGAAATACCAAGGTGATCTTTTTGTTTTTTTTATTTGATTTTTAACATCAATTTTATCAATTCATCACTGTCTATAACAAGTCCTGATTCCTGGTCTCCCAAAGGATCAGGTATTTCCATAAAATTTCTTTCATTCTGTGGATTACATATCAAATTGCCAAAAACATCATCCAATTCACAGAGAAATTCGTGCTCAGTTTTATCCACAGGTAATATAAGCTTTAACTTTTCCTTATATTTACTATAATCTGTGAGGAGTTTGTATCCTAGTCTAGGATTACTCTTCATTTTGGCCAAAATAATTCGTTCTGATCTTTGCCGAATTATCAGCAGTGATGAATTAATTTCGTTATCAATGAGATCTAACCTCATTTGTTTAATACTATTGATACAGCCGAACTTTCTGATATTGATATATTGTACAGTACAACTAGTGAGATATACTTATCTACATGAGACTAATTGTACATTTTTATGTGATTTGATAACTTTTTTTATATTGTACATTTTCCAATTTTATAATTTGATGGAACATGTGTGGTTTGAATCCAAAGAAAGATATTCTATTCTATTTATTCTATTCTATTCTATTTTATTTTTCGTGTCAAATCTCTTTCCAGGTTGAAAATACGGTGAGCATTGTTTCGTAAGGAGCACGCATTCCGCCAAAAACTTGATTAAATAAGTACATATATAATTGTGAATAACATGGAGGGTAATACTAAATTTACGGAAACTGATAGCCTGGAAGAGAAAAATGTCCTATTAGGCCCCTATAAACTCACTAAGACATACAGACTTGATGTTTATGGAGCTCCCATTAGCCTCTACAATGATAACAGAACCAAGAAGTCTGATAAAAGTTAGCAGAGAGATCACGCAGTTCAGGTACAAAATATCGACAACTCAACAATTCTCTATAGATCACTTCTACTTCATAATAATTTTTTTATAGCAATAACTGGGTAGACTTTGTTTACGGAATAGACGTTGCTTCGAACTATGCCTGCCTATTAAACCAACTTGCAACTATTGGCCTGAAAATGGTAAAGAGTATTTTTGGCGGAAGGTAATATTCTCCTCCACAATCAACAGAAGGTTGCGTATTCTCATTGGTCCAGCGTGTTACATATTGAATTTACTTTTTAAAAATGTGGGCGAATTAATTTGAGCCATCATAGATCGTTTCACTGTTTTTAGAGATGTATTGTAAACGCCCCGAGTTGAGGTAAGTGCAATGCGACGTTACTAAGATGACAAATAAGCAACCGGAAAGCAATCACTGTGAGTGGCCCTTAACAGTGCCAGAAAAGCGTTCACCGGCAAATGCCGCGAAAGTTTATGAATTTTTGCAGTGTGAGTGCGTCTAGAATTCTTTCTGGACACTTGCAATTTCCTCCCGTTCGTTGGCTGATGATCCTTTAAGTAAATGCACCTGAATTATTAGAATTGTCGAAGTAAGATGTGTTCGTCTCTATTTAAAGTCCTAGACTTGTTTTGTTGAATTTCTGTGGCAACATTGAGGTGGCTGGCACAAGTAGAAATACTTTAAATGGATCATCAATTACTTAAGACTGGATGCGCAACAACAAGAAGAATGGCGTGACTGAAGACTATGCGACAAGATGGCACAACGTGGTAAACGCAAGTCCAGTAGTCAGCGTAGATAGACAGTGAAGAGAAAAAAGCGACAACAATCACACGTAGAGAGCAGAGAAGAATTTGTGCTGTGTGTTAATTCATCGTACTTATATAGATGTAAAGTCGCACGCAATTGACCAACGGCAATTTTGTGCATTTAATTGGACCAGGATATTAAAATTTGACTTTGATTTTGACAATATGTCGACGAATTAATCTGAGCCTTAACATTATGGCTGTAGAAGATATTTCTCATGATATTTACCTTTTTCAGGCCAACGTTTAAAGGTTTTTTTGTAAGTAAACATAGTTCTGAGCAACGTGTATTCCGTAAACAAAGTCGACCTAGTTATTGCAGTAAACAAATAATTTTTGTCAAAGGAAATATCTTTCTCGACATGCCATTTTAAAAATCATAATCGTCATTAAGCGTTGATTTTTCATTCAATAATTAATTTAAGAGATAATTCTGTGTCCATTTTCCAAACGAATTTATTCTTTGGCATTTAAAAAATTTTGATTAAAGAACATTTTTTTCTGGAATTAGTAAGTCTAACTTTCATTGCGTCTCCTACGCACAAGATCTTTCACTTTATGTAATAAATTGCGACATGCTTGACTTCTTTATCATTTTAAGTAAGGGAGGCATAGTGCTTTGGTGTATTCAAAATACATCTGACGCAATTGCAGAGTCTGTCAATAAGCTACTTAAGTCAATCGCTTTAAAGGTAAGATTTTTAATATTTTTTATATTAGGATGTTAACACAAGTCCATTCATATATGGTGCTCATGCTATGCGTCATTATATGGATAACGAGTTTGAGTTGATATTCATAGTTGGTTATCAAAAAATCCTACAATTAAAATATGTTGATAAGTTTCTAAGTGCGATGATGCTTGAGTTCCGAGATCGATACAAAAATGTACTCCAATGTAAAAACTTTACTTACGACTTCGCCTCGTTTAAAGAAGTTTATGAAAATACATTAATTACTTCGGAAAGTTCCTGTCGTGAAGAGCAAAAAATTACCAAGTAATACATATGTATATAAGTTTTAGAATGCGTCAATATCAAGATTCTGAAAAATCAAAGAAAACGGCTGCCTCTATGATTGTAAATAACTACGGTGGTCCGGTTATTCAGAAAAAAACAAAATCAGAGAAAAAATTGAAAGATGTTAGTGTACTGAAATCTGATTCATTGAATAATGTTTCATCGTGTAAGTTACCTTTAAAATTGAGATTTCTAATATTTTTTAGAATAATTATAACTTTTATTTGGCAACAAAGGCCAACAGGCTCAACGATTGAAATAGCAAATCGAAGGTAGGATATGTGGAAATGAATGAAATTGTGATTAGCAAAGTATTTAACCATAGGGGAGAGAGGAGTTGAGGAAGAGAAGTGCTTTCATCAACTTCATGATAGTTCGATCTGGTGAAAAAGAGATTCTATTTGGCTAGATAGGATCAACTGCAGGGTAGTCTGGTGTCCGATATACGAATTTGAGAGTGAGTTAGAAAGTGGTGGTGGACCGGTAGCACAAGTCGACAAACAGAGTTCTTTGTCTTTTATATTAAATTTCTGTAGGGTAGTATTGCCTACGATGAAGTCGACTAGATTGAAGCTTATATCTCGTGCAGGGTTCACTAGCTTCTGTTGAGTGAGTTTATGACTGATGATAGGCTAGAGAGGAATCAGTGTCCGATGTATTCCGTCGGGTGGTCCAGTAGACTTTGCGAGCTTCCGATCGTTCGTTGAAACCAATATGAAATAAATTAGTTGAGCAAAACGTGATAAAGTATTCACTCTTTTGATGCGGTAGAATAAAAAAGGAGAACCGAAATGGTATCAGGGAGTCAAGAGTGAGATATTTAAAGTCAGCCACCCTCCGCAACTAGTAACAAATAGCATGGAGATGAAAGAAGTGTTATGGTTTAGGAAGGAACCAATTGCGCTCCCAGTCGCATAGAAGTTTGTTTAAAAAGTACTTGTGGGCCGCCTTTTTACAGTCGTGCTGGGATAGGAGCTTTATTTCAGTGGGAAGAGCGTTGAAAACACTAGTGGCTTTGGAAATGAGATAAATTTTGTTAAATATATTGAGAAAAATTTTAATTGTGCATAATTTTAAGCCTTCATTAAATGAATCATAAATGCTTATACACACGTATATATATATATATATATATATATATTCTGAGGACTATTTTCAGTAAATATTTAGGGAAAACAAAAGTCTATGGACTATAATAATAATACATTAATTTGGCAACAAAGGCCAACAAGCCCAACAAAAGTAGGATATGTAGAGTAGCAAGTTAATAGGCGTTATAACGTGTATGTAACTGCTCGAGATCATCGATTTCTTTGTTTTGATATCGGCGCGCAATTTAATAACAAATTTCGCATTGACCAGATGCTTGTTTTGATTAGTCTTCATAACGAAATCTTACATACTTTAAGAGGAGAAATATCTACGACAGATTTGGAAATATAGCAATCATAATATTTACTACTTTACGAGGATGTCTGTTAATAAACATTAAATCAGAAGCCACAATCGTAACTATGAAGAACTGTAGCATCGAACTGTAAATCTTCAATTGTAGATGCCGATTTTTTTTGATCACATGATATTAAGATTTCTAGTCTGTATATTGTGGGAGACATGTGTAAATAGCGATAAAATAAAACTTAGATACGATTAGGTTTTGGTAGTAATCATCATTACCTGTATGCATTTTCACTAATGAAACATATTTAAAATGATCAATTATTATGAGAAAAAATTGACACCTATATTTTTACCATGTAAGGAGAAAGTGAAAATTATTTTCGAGTTTATAAAACATAAATTGAAAAAAATAGCACAACAAAACAGACGAGACAACCTAGGCTTCCATACCGTGCATATGCTTTTCGAAGTAATCTTTAAGACCATGCGACATTGGCCATGCTGCTTCCATTCAATTTTCAACATTTCCTTCTACAAAATGAAATCCCTCAGCTAATCTTGCCAACTAGGATAGTACGATTAAGAAGATGACCATAAGAAATTTGCAACGCAATTATCATTGGAAAAAATATTCAAGCCATCGAACTGGTGTTCTGACGAAGAGCAAAGTAACGCGTGTAGTTATTTTAGATAAACTGGCCATAATCTACTCAACCTATTTATGGCTGGTTACTTTTATTCCGCTTGACTTTTCCCCCGTTGCTTCTTATGCAAATTTGGCACTGTGCAATGCCTTCGAAAAGCATGACCCAACCAGTGCGTTTTATTTAACAGAATTCAATTCCATGAATTATTTATTGACTTAATCAAAAATAAGTCAACCTGTTAATTTACTGACATTTATATCGAACGCATAACTATGCATTTCATAGTAATAAGGACAATGCAATATTTTTGCAATTCTTATGTATTACTGTGCTTTCTGTCTCTCTCATAAACCGTATGGACTGTGCTTCTCAGGCAACAATGAATTGTTACCTGTCACCATTCATGATCAGGTAATCGAGGCAGCTTCGATTGTTGGCTGGAACCGCAGATGTGGTAGATTTGGAAATATAGCAATCATAATATTTACTACGTTACGATGATGTCTGTTAATAAACATGAAATCAGGAGCCACAATCGTGACTATGAAGAACTGATGTGGTAGATCGTCAATCATTTGGCTGTCCTATTATTCACGTTATCTGTCACTTGATTACTGCGCACTTTAACTGACCAAGATAATTAAATGGACAATAATATTTGGGTGTCGAGCGACAAACAGGTTTTAACGGAGAGGCCTGGTTAGCTATGCCTTATTATCCCTGGCTCTTCTGGACTTAACCGCGCTGGAGATCCAAGTCTCCGCTTCTTGTATTGTTTTTATTGTGTCATTAATTATAAAGGTTCACCCAGTTTCAATAACGTTTGACAAAACCATGTACAAATACATTATATTCGCGACTTTTAGGGTGAAGTGATTTATTAATTGAGCCATAAATGATGAATTTTGAGTAAGTCTTCTCTAACTTTTATTCTTATCATCTTCGAATCGGAACATTTTTTTCTAATGAATTATACGTGTTGAGATATATGAGCCTGTCAATTACTTAAAAATCTTCACTCAATCGTCACCAAAATTGATGATATGATGAATTAAACTACATATTACTGCCCGTCGTCAACGAATTCGTATACCTAGGATCTCTGGTGGCTCAATGAGTATTGACTCCCATCGATATTGCCGGATATGCTAGTCTTGCTGTAGTTCAATTTGACTAATAAAGAAAACTACTGGTATTTCTTTTTATTTTTCTAAGCACGTGGTCCAAAGCTTATTTTCCGGTCGCTTATTCTTCCGTGGTAGCTGTGAATGAAAAGTTACATAAAGCGATGTATTTGTTTGGTATAGTTTAATAAATTGTCAGCTAGGCGTCAATAATTATTTATTAAGAACAACATTTATTAGCCGGCTTGGTCTGGTTTGTCTTTTCTCATAATACATGAAATGTTAGTAGTGATTTTTCCATAGGGACAACTTTAACTTGTGTATAAAATTCTTTTATGAGCATTAAGTAGGGGGGAGGACAAACAAATATTTACCATTTTACCTGATTTTCGGATTGCGTACCGAAATATTTGAATCCACTGTGTGCAGCTAGGAAATGACAGTTATCATTTTAGTTTTACTTGTATGACCGTTACACGTGCCTGTAATTACATGTAACTGATTAGCTCTTAGTTTTAAGTAAACGCTCACGCACATACACACAAACACGCTTATCCAGTGAATAGTCAGATGTTGCCAAATCGCTGTAATTTCACTGGGATGAGTGTACACTTGCATTAACTGATTACTCCTCAATTCAAAACAAACGAGAACACATACACACAGGCATGACGTACGCTTATCTAGTGAGTTGTCATTAATTGTCATTATATCACTGTAATCTCATTGCGAAAAGTGTATACATGTAGACACATACACAAACCAATTTAACATACTTTCCTAACATTTTTATAAAAAAACATGCTTAAGAGATCTAAAATCAAGTATAAATGAGGCGGTTTAAATTAATATTTCCACTTGACATATTGATTGTCAACTAAGTGTGTGATGTGTTTGGCATTGAAAAAGGGCTCCGTAATTGGAGCCCGAAATATCTGCAAAAATCATGATGACAGTGGATTCAAATATTTCGGTACGCAATCCGAAAATCAGGTAAATTGTTTATTTCCTGTCTCGCAACATGTTTCTTTTAAATATTTAACATTTCCGTAATACTGCTTAACGTCGTTTTACTACTTTATTAGACAACGTTTCACACTTTCTATTGCTGCTTGCACATGGACATTAGTATACATCGATACAGCGTCCAGGCTTGTCTTTCTAGTACTCTACATCAAATTATATTCACTAACATTGTCAATAAAGTGATGTGTGTTCCTTAAAGTATAATCTAAAATTATATTTATATTTTCTAATTCTGTTGCATAGAAATTTAGATGGGTGAGTTTTGAACATTACAATTAATCTGAGTGGATTACCTTGCTTATGAATCGTCACTAAACCATAAACTCTAAGAGGGAATTTATTACGTTGTATTAATGGATTCCGAAGTCCTGGATCTAATTCCTCCGACTCAGTCATTCGATTGATTATAGTCCTGACCTCCCTTTGCAACTTTTCTGTTGGTTCTTTATTTATTCTATTATAAATTTCGACATTATTCATTTGCTCATGTACTTTATCTTCATAATCTGACCGGTTCATTAATACTGTTGCGCCACATTTACACAACTTACGGCATACTTTATTGGATAATAATTCTGCTCTTAAGAATTTCAATTCATAATTCGGCTGGCGTTTCTCTTTATGCTCTAGCATCATTTTCGCAACATCCAATTCAAACTTAGTTATATTTATATCTGGAAGGAACAAGACAATCTTTACTGTTTCTATAACAATCTCATTCTTGGGTACGTATTCGATAGGAATTGCAGTGTTAAGTCCAAGATTAAGAAGTTTTTAGTTATCAAGATACATTGACGATAAATTAACCAGCCGTTTAGATATAGCAAAATCAATTTGCTTATTTCTCAAAAGGCAATGAACTCCCAGGTGTACTAGTTTCTTCTCATGTTTCTATCTTACTTACTACTTTACTTTACTGCGGCTGACTCCTTTTAGAGGATAAGCCGGCTCCATTTCATGGAGTTTCTTGGGAATTTGGTACAAGTGGTGTCCCCTCACCACTCGGCTTTTTGATCGAGGACGCACCTCTAGCCTTTGCACATCCAAGCGCAGTCTGCAAGGCAGCAGTAAATTGCATGGTTGCCGGTGGCTGTTGAGAGCTCATTCGCCATTCGGAAGTACGGGGTACTGTCCAGGAGTCCATGTAATCCTGTGGCTGTTGTCCCCTTTTGTGGCAGGGAACACACGCCGAGTCATGGTGCCGTCGTCGGGCTCATGTGGTATTTTATAGGAGATCCGATTGCCAGTCGGAAATCCACCACGCCCTGGTGACACCACCGCCATAGCCCCGTTACTATCTAACTTTTTAAAAATTTTCTTATCTCTGGAATTGTCTGCAAACTTTTCAGTGTATTTAAATTTCAGGTGTAATATAGATAATATTTTCGTCTTATCTCTAATCAGTTCAAATTTCCGTTTATTTAGTTTACTAATCAATATGTTTATTAACTGTAAACAAAGCTCATGCTGAAGAATATGTCCTACTTTATCGAACACGAATGAAAGCTTAAACCAAAAACCTGTAGATTTATTATTAGATTTTAAACATTAAGGAACGAGGTATTTTCCACTTGCTTAATCTGAATCTTCATTTTGTACTAGTTCATGAGTGTGACGGCCGTGTCAACATAGTTTCAAAAAAAATTTTTAATATGCATATGTAAATGGTTATTTTTATAAGTTGGTTACTCACACTTTATATATATATATATTATAATTAGGAAAACACAAATAACAAAGTGGATAAAGGCCATTTATTTCGTGAATACTAATCATCTCTTATACAATCATACATATTTATACATTTGGGTTTTCAATTGATTATGCTAGTGGTAACAAATCTGACTCGTTTTTACTGCTGTTTCTTGTTTTGACTAGTTGGAGAGTGTGTATGCGTTTGTGTTTGTGTTTGTGTGCGTGTTTGCATGTAAGGTCATTCTCGCAGTATTGCAGAGTGTCTGAGATCTTGTCATTATTGTTTTGATTAGCTTGAGATATATATATATATATATATATATATATATATATATATATATATATATATTATTTATTCTTATAATAGGACATATGCATATTATTAGTTCTATAAGTTCGTTGACTTACATACATATTAGTTATTGTACACCTTTTATGTAGGTTACCATATCTCTTGCTCTATGCTATATTTTCCTTTCTCTCTATATTTGGTCTTAAGCTAAACGTCGATATGAATTTTTCTCTAGGTAACTTTCATTTACAGCGTACAAACCATTTGTGTCAAAAAATAGATTTTTGGTATTTTCGGTTTTTGAATTTTAAATTTAATTACCATGACATCTCAATCGTACAGCTATAACACGCATTTTCGATACTTTCTCTCCTCCGTCCCATTAAAATTCGGCATACTTGATGAGATGACGTAGACCATGAATTTGTGATTGCTGCAATTGTACTGCAGAGTACGACGGCAAACTGACTATCGAGGATCAAACCGCATTGAATATATGTATGCGAGACTGCTAGAGGTGAGAGCCGCATATCTAACTTTGATTTCCATATATATTAAATGCGATTTGATCCTCGATAGTCAGTTTGCCGTCGTACTCTGATGATGATCATGGAAGGTCGACGACTGGTTAAATACAATGGGATTGGTGTTTACTTCAAGCTCGCAAACTTGATTTAATGAATGAAGAATCAGCACCCAGCCACTATGAAGGCGAACTCGATGCGTATTTGGGAATAGGGGTCAATGGGATCATTGCTAAACTGATAACGCAAATATACTTCAAACGAAAAAAACCATGGATACTATAAATGTGATGATCGCACTGCGCAACTCAGTACAATAACGCTTAAGAGATATCTGGCATAAAATTTTATGACAATAAATATGATTAAACGCGGAAGTTGTTTTATTCGATATGTGGCGATAAATCATGTCCTTGAATTTTGATTTGCTACTGTTGGTGGTAAATGATAATGAGCTTTCTTTAAGCATCAATTATTGACTTCTTAACTAAAAGTAAGCATCTGTCAAATTATGCTATGTTGGCATAATCATAGATAGATCAGAATGATTACTTTTTATGAACTTACAGAGGAAATTTATTGTTTTGTCACTCATAATGCATGTAAATACATATTTTGTTTTCCTTTTCTTTTTTTGACTTTCCAGTCTGTAATGTAATCGTTTGTGATGCATATTTTAATTTTTAATGCACTTTATTTTTGTGGCTGTAAACGTATCCTTCGATCAACGTTTTATACATTAAGAATATCAGATTTTGGCAGATGGTTTGTTTATTGGTTTTTACTTGTTTCATTACACGTGTGCGTTATTTGTTGCGTGTTCTGTTTTTGTAGGCTGATGCTTGCGTTATCAATCGTCATACATAATTGTTTCTGGAACCTATGCATGTGAGAGCGCCTTATGACTTATGTCGTTGGAACAAAGTGGTCCATCAGGCACTGACGAAGCTGTGAATAGAAAGTTCTTAGTTTGCATCCATTTTATTTCCTCCAAAGGGTGTGTGGCAGTCTATATATTTTTTGTCGGAAGCGTATAAAGATATGTTTAACACGGGGCCCTAATTTGCAGCTTATCTGCAATACTTTTTATTGCGTGTAATCATTCTGTAAAACTCATCAATAAGGGCGACTATTTAATTCTGTGTGCCGGGCTGTGGTATTCTTACATATTTTTGATAATAATGATGGTTATCTATGGGCTATAAGAAATCACAAAGTCGCTCATTCCTATTGTGGTTGCTGGATTTATATTGGCATTCTTCTCTTCGATGATATATTGCTCAAGGCTAACGAGCTCTATCTTTCCAGAATATTTGGTGTCTGAAGACACCGAAATCAAGTTTGACAATCATGTTAGCCAATGTAGTATTTATAGATGCAGACCAATAACCTAACTTTGGTTGTCTGAGATAAATTAATACTGGCAAAGCTAAAAGTCATATTTTGGGAAATTTATCTATATTGTGGCTTATTAGTTCATCTATTAGCTCATGTTCATGGACAGCTTCATTTTGACCGATAACGTGCCACAGCAAACGTACCTAAAATTATTATTACAAAATTGCAGTTAATAAATGAGCGTAATGATTTATATTTTGTAAACTAATTCTGATGTATCGTGCGATTCTGCCAATGAATGCCATAATTTGTTTTTCCTAACACGCACAATCCCTAATGAATGTAAGGCGAAAGTACCGCTTTCATATCGTAATGTTATTCTCTCCATCTTTTTTATTGAACAACAGTTGCGTTGCACGTGGCACATACATGTCCTGCTTGCCAAGCTACCGTGATAACTCTGATAGATGTATGGAACCACAGAAAAGTTAGTTAAGTAATCTTTTTGCCAAATAGTATTTATTGCGATAATAATTAATTTTCAGTAACATGCGGAAGATTCTGATCTCCGTTAAGTGCGTCGTTTAAAATTCCGTCTACTTATGTCTCTTGATTTCTATGAAGTTGAATAAATCAGGCATCAATTAGACTCGCCGAAGACAAGCAAAAACACTAGAATTTACTCTGTAATTAGTGATGTCTTGTCTGCGCCTTTACTACGAACGTACTTAATTGCTTTCCATCTAAGATATCCTAGGTTTCGTGCAGATTAACAGAGCCAGTGTTTTTAGATATCGATTGAGTGGACTATAGAACCATAGATGTTATATTGATAATTTTTTATTTAACAAAATACCGTATTGAACATGTCATGTGAACTTGAAATGTGATGCTGATTCGGACTTATTAGCTTAACAATTGGCATTCTTTTAATACCTATGCAATTAATTATATGGTTTCCGATAAGACTGCATGGTCTCACAGACCGTTAGGCCAGAATTATTTCTTATGTGGTCATTTTGTGAAATTATTGCTAAAAACTCACGGTTTTAGTATTTTTAAATGAAAAAGTCGTATAGAAGATAAATATTCGTATTTTATGTTATTGCTGTTTAATTTATTTATTGCTACTAGATTTATTTAAATAGAATGGAGTAAGGCGTGTCGATATTTTTCTGATGCAAAAGTCTTGTGGCACGCTTCACTATGGACTACATATAAACCCTTCATATTTAAAGTTATTTTGATTAAAAATTTTTGCTTCGGCTTCTTAAGTGTGGCACACAGTATGAGTAAGAATGCTAAGGATTTGGGTTTAACTCGTAACATACGGTAAATGACCTGAGATTCCGTCGCACTTATCTTGTGATTTATTTATTTGATTTGGCTATATTAATGCTTTATGATCTCCAGTTTTGTCATTTTTATCAATTTAATAGTTGTTTTGCACATAATAAATGTATAATATGTAATATTAAAGTCGAGCATTGAATTTACGTTCTTCCAATTTAATACTTGATTAATTGTGTTGCATAGCACATTCCACAGAAGATGATGTTATAACACAAAATCGGTTGCGATTGGTAGCGAAGAAAAAGAATTTGAAGAAGACTCAAGATGGCTCGAGGTAATTGCATATTTTAATGTGTTAGTCCAATTGTATAATTATCTATTTTTGATAGGGCCTTCGAAATCGCCGTATTATGCTTTCATTTTGGTTCCACTAGTGATGAAATGATGCTTAATGTTTAATGGAGTGTAACTGAATGAAAGTAAGCGTTCCACACTTGGAACTGAAAAGAGAGACGAGTGTTGGTTGCTTCGATATTTGTAGGTAGGGCATTATTAGTAAACAAATAATGCCAGTTTTCAAAAGTCAATTTTTGGCTGTTGTATGAAAATGGGGATCGTAACCATTTGGCGGAAAATCTTATAAGAGAAGGAAACTGAATCTGTCGCCACTGAGAATGAGTAACATTTTATTCTTTATCGGCCGAACATTACATTGTACACATCTTTCATTCTCATGTGACAAAGAAGCATTAGCGTTTAAATGTCGATATATTGTTGTATATGAATAACATGTCTATTTGATAAATTGCAGTATTTGTTATGAAATTTTTACCTTTTACAAAAATATTTCCAATATATATGTGTATTTCAGTTTGAGCAGCCCTGTTTACTACTGGGCTGACTTGTTTATTCTTGACTTTTGATCACATTCCTGGAGCTCTTTTCATATCACTTCTGACATTTGGAGACATGTTCTTATGTCACTATCAAGGTAATTTTTCACGCATTGTGTTTTCTGTTTCCTTTCTTCGAGGATACGTTGTGGAAAATGCCCTTCATAATTATAATCTGAAATATGATGGTAAACTACTGTTATACGCTTACCATAAATTAATACAATAAAAAATTCATCTAATTTTATTATGTGGTAGCCTCACAGTAGCAATCATGAATACTGCGGATAGGTATCGAATATATATATATATATATATATATATATATATATATATTGGCTGCATGAGAAGAAAATGAAAAAGGAACGGTTCTTGTATCTGATAAAATTTGTTTTTTGCAAATGGAATGGGTAGCACACATAAATTTATTTGAATTTTTAATTTTGATAAAAAGAGATGCCAAACAGGCTCCACCTAAAGGAAAGAATAGCAAAACATAAGCTGATATATAACTGTGACATGCGTGTGGTATGTTGCTCGGGTGGTGTAGTGGATTAGCCCGAGTCCGAAGCAAATGTGCTCCGGTCTGAGTACGATCTAATCACGTCCTGACAAGTTCTTGACCAGTGCATAAAAATACGAAAGCGGCAGATTTGTTGGATTATCTTTTCTACCTTATGCAATGCTTTATTTATACTGACTTTTGCACATGTACATATGGCTAGCGGCCTTAAATATTTTCGCGAGATTGATATATACAAAAATCCAATTGTGTTTAACTAGTCGCACGATAGCAAAAATACCACATATTGTGCGTCTACGTATTTAATTCCTGATCGAAACCTGGTACCACGAGAGTTAAAAGAAGTATACCTGAGAAAGCCATTTTACTCGCTAGATTAAGAAAAAAATAACATGAATTGATTGATTCAAATACGATTTATGTTTGTCTTTAATGGCATTTACTTAGACGCATTCTCTATTGAAGCATGCAAAAATAAAGATCTCGGTCTCCTGCATTGATGCATTTTTTATGAGCATTAGACCCATAATACATCTTAAACCCGGCTATATCGCGCTTGATTCAATTTTATTATAATAATTGTCAGTATTGCTTGAATTATTTTATGTATCTAATGTCGTGATGTATATTCTCGGAATCCGAAGCAAGTGTACTTCAGCTCGAGCTCTGCCTGCGGCAATATACAGTTTTTTTACGACTTCGCTATAAATAACTAAACAGATTACTAGATAAATATGTTCGACTACCTTGTACATTGCTTAATTTTAATTATATATATATATATATATATGTTGGGATTAGTTTCTGTATCAAGCTCGCAACCGTGATTTAAAAAAAATTGTTTTTGCCATCAGCGCAATCAGTTATTGTTTACTTATATAAATTTTAAAATTTTTTTATCAAAATTGTTCCAAAACTTGCATAATTTATTAAGCGTATGTTTTCATTATGTTCTCACATTTTAATTTTTTGTCCAAGTGCCCGTTTAAATAATTTTTCATCCATTAAAACCAATTTGAAATTCAAAATGATGTATCTATTGTTTTGTTCAGTTTTAATTGGATCAAAATGTAATCTTTTTGTGTTATTCCGAATTATAAACACTACCAAAAATTAATGGTTCTCATTGTTTTTTTCTGCTCTTTTTTGTTTCAGTCAAGTTTCTTCGCAAAACGGAGGGAAAAAAAGTGAGAAGCGCGTCAAAGAAAGCAGAAAGTGGGATTCTGCAGCAACTGGAGCAGAAGCTGCGGCACTTGATTACAGTTCACCTAGTCCATGTGATAATAATTCTAATTTACAAAACGTAAAGCTAGTCAGAATTTTGTTGCTTTTATATTTGTTGTACGTTATACTCGATCTGCCCAATTTTATAGGTTTTTTACTTGGTTGATTTTCCCCCAGTCTCGCTAGAGGTATTCACTTAAGCAGGTTAAACAGGTAAATAATCAATGATTATGCAGTTCGTTTCCTCGATGCCGGCTAGTGCTTGATATAAGACAAACCTCCCTTTAAAGTGGAGCGAATTATGACTGAGGATACAGGCTAAATTTTAGATTCATTAGAAGACGCCATAATGGACTATCGAACGCTGCAAAAGCCAAGCTAATTTCAAGGAAAGGCGTATTCAATAATACGGCTTATTTTACTGTTTTCACTGTATCATTTTATAATACGACACAACCTCAGGGGTTGCCAATATAAACCTGCAGCAAAATAGCAAATAAGCATCAATCGGCATCTTCCTACTAGAGGATGTGGTCAGATGACCTAACTTGATTGTGTCAGTTATTAACTGCATGCGTGGGATAACAATTATCGAAATCAAGTTTTGTCTTGATATAAATACAAATTTAATTTTTTAACGAACATTGCTTGGGTGGGCGGTGATAACAGTTACTATAATCAAGGTTGCGATCTTGATATATGCAGCTGACCCATTAGTTTACTACATTTCTATAAAAATGAAGAATTGTATAGTGCAGAAAAGGCAATTCAGAAAGGAGACCGGTTTCGTAATTATTGGGAACTCATCACGTACTGGTGAGAATTTGCCGCGTACAGGACTCGAACCTGGGCACGTCTGCTTCGGAATCTGGTGCTCCAATCACGGCGTGGCAGGGTGGCTCTGTGGTTAGAGCACAAGATTTCGAAGCAGAGCTCTGTCCGCGGAAAATTTTGGTCAGTACGTGATGACTTCCCCGTAGGAACTCAAACGGTCTACTGGATACCTTTTCTATTTAATATTATACGGGCATATACAGAAGTAATTAATGGGTCGGGTGCTTATATCAGATCGCAGCTGATATAGTAATTGTTATCACCGCCCGCGCAACAATATTCGTTTGATCCTAAATATTTATTTCAATACCACTTCCACATGTAGTGGTGTCTGTTTAGTAATGACTGATTGGGGGGATGGTTGTTGGGCTTTTGGTCTAAATGGATGGAATATGGCTCCACCTAAAGGAAAAGTTACTTATTAGTTAGTATATAACTGGAAATTGTGTTTAATTAGTGTGCGGCAGGGTGGCTCAGTGGTTAGAGCACCAGATACCGAAGCAGATGTGCAGGTTCGAGGCCCTGTCGCAGCAAATTCGCCCAGTACGTAATGAGTTCCCAATAAGGACGAAACAGGTCTACTGGATGAATTGTCTTTTCTAAATTATACAATTCTTAGTTTATACTGAAATATTTAATAAATTTCATTTGTGTTATTCAACAAACATTTTTTGTCACATTTCCTTCATTCTATTGTTATCGTTAAAGCACTGACGCAAACTTACTGACAAGAATCAAACTGCAATATTTATATAAGAGACGGAAAATAAAAGATTTGACTCACCCATTACTGTCCCGCATACATAGTATTTAATAGTAATATTGATTGTAAAAATTTAATGTATTCACGAACATGGCTCTTGTAGTTTAGGTCACATAAATTGTTCATTTATATCGTTGATTACGCGAATAGTGGTAACAATACTTTGACAAAGTTTTAAAGCGTAACGTAAGTATTAAATTAGTTTTATTTTTCCAGGCTCAACATTTGTGTCGGCTGAGTGTACCGATGCGTTTGATACTCGTGGCTATCATCAATCAAAAATTTGTCAAAACTTTCATTCTGACATTGAACTCATTAAAGGAAAGAATCTTCAATAACTGACTAACATCGTTCAGCTCCAGGCCTATACGTGGCAGTTGTGCTTTCACTAACATGGGAAGCCTCGAAGATATAGCCACGTACTTTCAGCGAAAAATATATAGCAAAAAGATGGCTTCGGTTATCTTTCCTCGATTCCCACTAAGATTAGTCGATCTGGTTTTCTTTTATGACTAACAGAAAGTTATGTATAATATAATAAATAACAATTTTATACAACGTCGGCACATCTGAAACTTGAATTGGGTCTTTTAGTGTGATTAGCGAAGACAAGCTACTACATATGAGCCAGCAGTTGGGACCCGTTTGTGAAAAGCTTCATATGCTATTCTAACACAAATGTCGTCGCGCTCTTGTCAAAGGGTAAATAACAGTACATACATAAAACATTTAATTACTGGTCGGTGGATGTAAAATTCCGCGCTTACATTCACGAGTTCGAGGGATAAAACAGAGGCAAGCAATTAATAATGAAACCTCTTTGACCTTGCCCGACACAGAAAAGAAAATCAAGGGGATTCTAAGTGAAATTTGAAAAATAAACGCTGCTGAGCTCAATTTGAAACCTTAACGTGTAAGGTTTCCATCCATAACCCTATGCGCACGTGGGCCCTATCCTGGTACGCGGGCAGCTTCCATACTAATTTTTATTGTTTTTGATTATTCGTTTCTATCATGTCAACCTGTCCGCTTTTTTCCTTATGCCAATCTGGTGCTGGCCATGGGAATAATGCTGCAAGAAGAAATCGAATTGAGGGCATACGTAAATCATGACCGAACCAGTGCAGTTGATGGAGCCTTTTTGTATTATGCGGAACATTTGTTTTCGATCCAACGCTATGGCTACCGCTGTCATCGTTGCAAATTCGTTGTTATTAACCTATATATGCTATACTTTTCAAACGACGGTGGTCATATGCCTTTAAGCTCCTAATAATTTCAACTCACAGGCGTAAAACAAAATTGCAGGTATTCGCGTTTTTGTGTAAATGGCGAAGTTTGGAGAAAGGTGCTCTAGATTTTGTTTTTCTCATTCTCCATTTGACTCAAATTTCTTGTGTTATTAATGCAGCAGTGTAGAAAGCATATGTAATATTTACAAATTCATTGAGAATACCACTTTTCAACAGAATATCTTATATAACATTGCAAATCTTGAAGTCGAATGCATTATTGAAATCTAGAAAGTCAGTTATTGTTGAAAAGCGACATAAAACATTTTAAATAGTCTTCTTAAGGTTAGAATAACTGTACACCCTTGTCCAGGGCAGAATATGGCTTGCTTTTTTATGATTCACATTAGAATTGTGATTTCCTTTTTATTAATAAAATTATAGTAGATTCGCCAGCAAACGATCTGTACGATCTTCTCTGTTCATATAGTACGAAAAAGGTTAGTCAACGCTCTACATATTATCGCCACTATCATTAAATATGATCGGAAGCAGATCATTAGAAGTTTGGGTTTTGCATTCACGCATTTGTATTAGGTGCCTAAGGTCGTGCTAATTGGAGCGTGCAAACATGGATGAGATTTTCGTTGTTTAATCATAACCAGGAAAGATAGAATCGTGTCAGCTCGTGTAACTGACGGTAGTTTCTATGTAATTATCTAACAAAACTACATAAATGTTTACTTCGTGTCTTGAAATTTATCGTCATTCACTGATTGCTAAATAGAACTTGGTTTTAGTTCTGAAAATGTATACGAGGATAGGTGATTGCTAAATATATAGTGCTGACATAAAAAAATTAAAATTTGTTTACAAGTCTCTTTGTACTCAATTAGCAAACACATCCGTAAGTAAAATGAGATCCGGAAATTTCGTAAAATATGATTATACACTTTTGTATTCTAAAATTCCTCTTAATTCCTACTAATACTTAAGTGTTAATTTAGATTTGATTCTAGCTAGTTTTTGCTACCTTATGGCAGCTGTGTTACCAATGTTGCTTTTTTAAAGCTGCTTATGCTATGTGGTGATGTTGATGGATTTAGTTTGTTTTTAAGTGTGTTATTTTCTCATTGTAACTAGACACTTACCATCGTAAATCACTGCTAATTTTTTGACAACTAATGTTGATACGGTTAGTTTTGCCGCCAAAATGGTGATGCGTCATTTTTCTGTTTTGGTTTTAGAATGTCTTTCATTTATCCACCCAAGAAGCTTCTGAATTGCAAAGTCTACGTGGAACGTTGCGTGATCGTGATTTGAGTGAGATCAACGCATCCGCTGAGGCGAGTGAGGATGACGAATACGCTAGCGATGATGAGGAAAGTGAAGGTCAACGTAGGCATTCTACGCAGAAACATAATGCTAGTGCAAACGGAATAATAAAGGTAAGTCCAAAAATGCGCTGCTTCGCATTTGACTTTTTGTGATTTATTTCATGATTAATGTTACATGCGCATTTCCCATGTGCATTACAAGAGCATGGTTGAAAAAACGCCGCATACTATTTAACCGTATTTTATTCATTTGAAATTTAAAATTTTTTTGTTTCGATGAAGCTTTTTACTGACGTTGGTCTGGCAATTTACTGTTACAGCAATTTTGTTTCAACAGGTGTTGATTTTGCATTATCCGTACACGCATACAATCTGTGGCTTTGTTACCGAAAAAAGTTTTTCTACTGGAATATTGCAGGCTTAGCTAAAGCTGAATGGCGTCCATTAGGCATATGATGTAGTGAGTCTTGATTCGGTTTTAAGTCGATTGTGTCATCAGTCTCTTTGTTTACTTTTTCTATAGCTAGATTACTTTGGCGTGATAAACAGTGACAACATAGGCAGAATTGACTAATTTTTGGTACTGTTACAATGATTAACGCCTTTTGAATCACAAACAATTGATCAATCATTTTATGGCTGACCCGCCCTCATTGTGTTTCCTCTGTACTACAGGCCCATTGCTGTCGACTCGAACGGCCGCCCAAACTAAATAGCGAGGACATGAAGCTGTAACGGCTTTAAAAATAGGATTTTGATACTAATTACAATTGATTTAAAAACACTAATTAACTCAACGCCGATTTGATTATTAGTTCCCGCATAAAAGAAATTCAAGTGGCCGTCTTCTGACTTCAATTCGGCAACGACAGGTCTAGCCCTAACAACCTTCTGAATTTCACGTCAACATGTCACGAAAAAATAATAGATTCATCTTTCTCGAAAATGTCGAGCGTATTCCTGGTTTTTTTCACTGTGTAATGACCACTTGTGCCTAGACCTCGACAACATAAGCCGTTAGTTCTTAGATTTCATTCTCCAGCTAAAAACAGTAGTGATTCGGGCTTGGCCTCCGTTTTAGTGATCAACGTCTGTTGAACCACCAGAAGTTTCTCAATCGTGCTATAGCCGACACGTTTATATAATTACAGACCCATTCCTGTTTACCAACTTGGAAGCTGTATTGCTGATGTTGCCTTGCCCGAATGCTTACTTGGTTATAATGTTGTTTTGGAGAGGCTTAGTTTGCCTCATTTCTGTGAGTTATCCTGATAAATATGCTCACACTAACTAGGTATTCTCTCTCGTAAATCTCACTAATAATTTGTCTAAATAGTGTTTCTGTTGTTATAAATCTCTTTCATTCCTTATTGTTATCTAGCAGTGAAACATAAGTCACTTCTGACTTTTGTTTGCCTGGGAATGACCAATTTAAAATTGTAGAACACAAAATAAAACTAATATAAGCTCTTCACGAACCTATGTGTATATATACGCCAATCTTGGTGATGTTATATCATCATCATCATCATCACCATCATCATCATCATCATCATCATGCACAGCCGTACAAATGTTCATGGTTATGTGTGGACTATAAAAGAACATTAGGTCACCCATTCCTAGTGAGGATGGTTTGTATTCGAAATTTTCCTTCTACTAAATAGTATACCGACATGGGCTAACGGGGCTATGGCGGTGGTGTCACCAGGGCGTGGTGGATTTCCGACCGGCAATCAGATCTCCTATAAAATACCACATGAGCCCGACGACGGCACCATGACTCGACGTGTGTTCCCCGCCACAAAAGGGTTCAACAGCCACAGGATTACATGGACTCCTGGACAGTACCCCGTACTTCCGAATGGTGAATGAGCTCTCAACAGCCACCGGCAACCATAAAACTTACTGCTGCCATGCAGACTGCGCTTGGATGTGCAAAGGCTAGAGGTGCGTCCTCGATCAAAAAGCCGAGTGGTGAGGGGACACCACTTGTACCAAATTCCCAAGAAATTCCATGAAATCAATGGAGCCGGCTTATCCTCCAAAAGGAGTCAGCCGCAGTAAATTAAAGTAAGTAATCAGTGTATGTTATTACTCATAAACATCATCATTATGCACAGCCAAAATTGGCTAACCTTTCACTGCCATTAGCCATAAGTAGCGAACCATTGTTTCGCATTGTTCGTGGTTATATTTTGACTGCAAAAGAAAAGAAGGTTGCACATTCCTAGTGAAGATGGTTTGTATTTTGAGTTTTCCTTCTCATAGATAATATGCCAACCAAGGCTGATGATTACTATCTGCCCAGATGCATGGCTGCCCGAGTGACAAACTTGTGAATTATTCTTAAATTTTAATTTCTCACCGTTAAATTGATTGACCATTTAACTTCTGTTGTATGCAAATTTTGTGGTCTTACTCATTAGAGTCACAGAAACTATTTTGTCATACTTTTCTTTGAGCTACTGAGTTAATGTAGACTTGCTTTATTTTAAACACCTAAGTTATAAACTCTATAAATGTTAATTATACTTTAACTTTATACTATAGAAATATAGTGCTTATCAGCCTTTGTCGGTATACTTTTTTACTGTACTTTACTGATGCTGACTCCTTTTGGAGGATAAGCCGGCTCCATTGTCATGGAGTTTCTTGGGAATTTGGTACAAGTGGTGTCCCCTCACCACTCGGCTTTTTGATCGAGGATGCACCACTAGCCTTTGAACATCCAAGCGCAGTCTGGAAGGCAGCAGTAAGTTGCATGGTTGCCGGTTGGTTAACGGGGCTATGGTGGTGGTGTCACCAGGGCGTGGTGGATTTCCGACCGGCAATCGGATCTCCTATAAAATACCACATGAGCCCGACGACGGCACCATGACTCGGCGTGTGTTCCCCGCCACAAAAGGGTTCAACAGCCACAGGATTACATGGACTCCTGGACAGTACCCCGTACTTCCGAATGGCGAATGAGCTCTCAACAGCCACCGGCAACCATGCAACTTACTGCTGCCTTGCAGACTGCGCTTCGATGTGCAAAGGCTAGAGGTGCGTCCTCGATCAAAAAGCCGAGTGGTGAGGGTACACCACTTGTACCAAATTCCCAAGAAACTCCATGACAATGGAGCCGGCTTATCCTCCAAAAGGTGTCAGCATCAGTAAAGTACAGTAAAAAAGTATACCGACAAAGGCTGATAAGCACTATATTTCTATAGAATAAAGTTAAAGTATAATTAACATTTATAGAGTTTATAACTTAGGTGTTTAAAATAAAGCAAGTCTACATTAACTCAGTAGCTCAAAGAAAAGTATGACAAAATAGTTTCTGTGACTCTAATGAGTAAGACCACAAAATTTGCATACAACAGAAGTTAAATGGTCAATCAATTTAACGGTGAGAAATTAAAATTTAAGAATAATTCACAAGTTTGTCACTCGGGCAGCCATGCATCTGGGCAGATAGTAATCATCAGCCTTGGTTGGCATATTATCTATGAGAAGGAAAACTCAAAATACAAACCATCTTCACTAGGAATGTGCAACCTTCTTTTCTTTTGCAGTCAAAATATAACCACGAACAATGCGAAACAATGGTTCGCTACTTATGGCTAATGGCAGTGAAAGGTTAGCCAATTTTGGCTGTGCATGATGATGAAGATGTTTATTAGTAATAACATACACTGATTACTTACTTTACTTTACTGCGGCTGACTCCTTTTGGAGGATAAGCCGGCTCCATTGATTTCATGGAGTTTCTTGGGAATTTGGTACAAGTGGTGTCCCCTCACCACTCGGCTTTTTGATCGAGGACGCACCTCTAGCCTTTGCACATCCAAGCGCAGTCTGCAAGGCAGCAGTAAGTTGCATGGTTGCCGGTGGCTGTTGAGAGCTCATTCGCCATTCGGAAGTACGGGGTACTGTCCAGGAGTCCATGTAACCCTGTGGCTGTTGAACCCTTTTGTGGCGGGGAACACACGCCGAGTCATGGTGCCGTCGTCGGGCTCATGTGGTCTTTTTATAGGAGATCCGATTGCCGGTCGGAAATCCACCACGCCCTGGTGACACCACCGCCATAGCTCCGTTAGCCCATGTACGATCGGCCATCGAGACATGGTTGACACCGTCGTACCACGTTGAGGAGGGGATGGACTTCACATACACTGATTGAACCAGGAGGTGTTTGTCTAACCTTACTACACCGACGTATAACGCAATTTTGACTATAACTGCTAATACATTTCAATTGCAATGATTCAATGAAGCACCTGATATTCCAAAGTTTCACACAAAACTATCTTTTCTGTTTTGTATGGACCTCGAAACTAATTAATTTAACGTTTGTCCTTATTTTTGCACCAATAACTCACTTTGAGGGATACACGCTATATGGCGTTCGAATACCGATTTTCCATTTTGCATCTGGTTGGTGTTTTCTTGGAATTCGAAATCGACGCGCTGTGCTTCACTGACTACTTGTAATGCCGAATTCTGAGTAACAAAATACGACTAAGAGCGTCAGCTCGCGCATTATCGATACTTTGACGGCGTAATTAGTCAAATTGTATTCCTGGAGCTATGTTGTTTTATTTTCAAAACAGAGTGCAATCAATTGCTGCAATACTTTGTGATTGATAAATCAATCTAAATAACCTGGCAACGCTTGGAAACAAGCTGATATAACGATGTTTCTTGTATGAATTATGTGTCTTTCTAAAGATGGGAACAACGATCGACTTGTTTAAAGCAATTTGCATGATCTCATTATTCTATTTAGTACGAATGAGATTATTCATCATGCGGAAATTTACGACTCTTTTAACCTATTTTAAGGGTAGTTCATCAATAGACAGTTTGTGTAAAGTTTGCAAAAGGGCGAAATCGGTCTACTGGAAGAAATTCTTTAAATCAAGTTTGCGAGCTTGAAGTAAACACGAATTCTATTGTATTTAACCATACGTAGAGTAACATACCAAAACTTCCAATTTTCCATTGTACTCTGATGATGATCATGGAAAGTCGAAACGCGTCAGTGCGTGCGACGCGGTAGTTTTGCTATGTTGTGCTACGGCTGGTTAAATACAATGGGTTTGGTGTTTACTTTAATCTTGCATACTTGATTTAAAGAATTCTTACCACCACCCGCGCGGTCAATTATTGTTTAATTGTACTGAATGAAATTCCTTTTTTACACTATGCAATATTTAGTTCATACTGAAAAATAGGTCATGTGCTTATATCACGATCACCCGCGCAACCCATGTTCATTTTATTATGTAAATGTTAATTTCAATACCACTTACCAATGTAGTATGGTATCTGGTCAATAATTACAGATTTGGAATGGTTAGTTAGAACTTCAGGTTCAAAAGGATGTCATATTAACTCCACCTAAAAGAAAGGATAACCTAAAAATAGTATATAACTGCAAATTGTGGCTGTTGTGCGGCATTTTGGCTGAGTTGTCAGAGCTTCGTATTTCCAGGCAGACGTACCCGAGTTCGAGCTCTTTCCGCGGCAAATTCTGAAATGTACGTGTTTAATTTCTAATGAGGAGGAAACCGGTTTACTGGATGAATTGTCTTTTCTACACTATACATGGCTTAGTTTATACCGACAAGTGTATTTCCAAAATGGGTCAGGTGTTTACATCACAATGGCAAACTTGATATAAATTAACTGTTTTTTTTACCGGCGCTCATTTGTACGTGCCTCGGCGTGTTTCTTTCCCGCCTCCTGTTTGTCGTTGTATAATCTGTGATCTGGTAAGCTTTATCCTGCTTTTAATTGTCTTATATACCTGCCTTATAAAATATGTATACTTCCATACATGAATTATTTCTTAATTCAAATTACAAATGTATAAAAATGGCTTGACTTAAATAGTTTTTTCAACTGATGATATTGTTGTTGAGAATAGTGATTGTTAATGTCTTCATCAATCATTTAACTATTTCATAATAAATTTGTTGCAATATTATTTGCCACTGCGATCAAAATATTTTATCTAGCATTAAGCTTTTATTAGCCATATCATCATGTCCAGCCATACAAAAGCCAAAAGTGACAAAACGTTCACTGCCATATATAAATAACAACAGAAATAATATTTTAGACATATTATTAGTGAGGTTTACGAGACCGAGGGAGAGGAAGAATACCTAGTTACTATGAGTAAATTTATCAGGATAACTCACAGAAATGAAGCAAATTAAACTTCTCCACAACACCATTATTGTCAAGTTAGAATTCGGGAAAGGCAACATCAGCCATAACTATAGATATTCCAGGCTGGGTGGCCTAGCGATACCTTTATTCTTTACCGATGCCGACTATGTCCGTGGGTATCCGTTTTCCGTACCTAAATTTTAAAAGCTATATATAAATTATTGTAAAAGACTACTAATGAGGCTAACTTCTCGACTTCGGATTGTGGTGTTGTCCCTGCCGATTTGTGTAGCTTTGGTCTATTGGGGTCCTTTACTTACTGCATATGTGCATTATTACATAATTAAATAAACGGAATAGTGCGTCACGCACACGATGGACACCAGAAGCGCATTCTGACAAGAAGTACTCATGCCTATACACTGAACCCTGGTTGCTTTTAGATTCCTACAGTTGATCGGCTTCGCAATTGCCTTGTGGTTAGTGAGAGTACCGAGAGGTACTTACAAGAGTTAGATAGTAAGAAGTATTTTCAAGCCTTAATAATGTTTGGCCGCTTTTGCGAATCCCAGTATTCTCTAGAGTTGCCTTCGTGTCGTGTTGCGTAGGATGTGCAATGGCCCAGTTAATGCAAACTGCGCTCTTTATTTAGGTGAAATTGTGATGTCACGTCGATAATTGACCGTAATAACTGATCGTATCGTAATTTTTGCTATTTATTATAACATCCTTACACACAGCCGGTAATAACTGAAACCAAACCGAACGAATACCTTTGTTCACAAAACCATTCAAATGGCGTAGCTATCAGTGGTATAAAAGTAGATCAAATGTGTTCTTGACTTAAAGACCATGAACTTGGTTCTTACTCATATAAACTGACGATTTGAGACCGATTTGTATAAATTATCAAAGGCTGCATCAACTAAGTTCATATTCTAAGAATGTCGACTGAAGTGGGTCAGTTTTTGTGACATCCAAGTTCTTTGACGTCAGTTAATACAGCTTTGGTGAGCAGAATCTTAATCTTCAGTCAAATATGGCCACAATGCTATTTTTCGAGACATGTTTTTTTCTTACGTAATGGCTACTTCCTTGGCATAGTTGGTGACCGTCATTTACTTCTAATTTTTCCGCCAAAGGAATCGTATCTTTCGTGTTTTAAAAAAAAATCTGCATGCCGGTCACCACCGATCTCACTAGTGGGATTATAGTAGATAATTCAACAAAGAAGGCATCAACAACAATTTTAAACAACGGTAGGCCAATAGCATCTCATTGATCCAGACAAAAAAAATTTACTGTTACTATGGGTGTCAATGAGAGCATATCAGGCAACGTAATTTGGTAGACTTCATTTGGTATACATACCATAACACCATGCGTCGCATCGACGTGACAGTGACCTTGTTGTGTGAAAAAGCAACTAATTTTAACCGCCGATAGCAATGGCGTAACTCGAGGGCAAGTCGGCGAGAATAAATCTGTTCCAAGCATTTCTTTTTTTGGCGAAACTCCAACCTAAGTTAATCTAGTACTCTTAATTAGATTTTCACGAAGTTATTGTCTTATGATAGTTTTGACTATCTATATTGCAGCAAAGAACAGACAGATACCCATATAGCAGACTGGAGTGCTATTTTCACCATTTAATGAACAGCTACCACGACGCCATTCTGTCACTCAGCTGTGAAATTTACCTTCCTATTTGAGATAATAAGTTGTTGCTGTTCTTATTACGACCTCTTAGGTTTGTAACAGATACCGCATATTGTAGAGCATCTAAGTTAGTATAGATTGTAACTAAGTTATAAATTTATCTTGATGGCTTACAAGTTGAGGATTGCTTTTGCTTTGCCTCTGTAACATCTCTGATACTGTTTGGCACGTTATCGGTTTTCTGTAGGTAGCCCAGCAAAAGCAAAAGATTCCACACATTCCCGCTAAATATTGTTATTCGTTTTCGTTTACAGAGCATAACTTTCAATGGATTCTGGTTGCCAGAAGAGTGGTAAGATCCACTTAATGAACCAGTGCAGCTCTCGTTAAATAATATGGAGTTTAGAACATAAGAAAGCCGTCGCTTGCTTGCTAATATTTAGCCAATTTTGTGCCACGATTAAGATAGTTTTTGGGTTGCTTCCCTTTATAGACTTTATTTTATGTATAGTGATGAGGGTTTAAATTCGAATTGCTAAAGACTATGAAGTATACTCCTGCTTTAAAACGCACACGTATAGGAGACTGAATGGTCTAATTGCATCGCATTTCCTTAACAAATATGTCGTATTTTGGCTCAGTGCCGGCTTCAACCTTTAACTCACTATAAGCACGAACAGGCATGTGCTGATGAGATTACACTCTTATTGCTTACCTTTGCATATTCTGCTGACGCTTTTGTGAACTTATGTTGATATATTAGGGACTTTCAATTAACGCAATAATAAAAAATAAAGAAAATTTCTCTGAAAGGATATTCGATCTGGGTTGAGTCAATTAATTACCAGCAAGAGAAACTGTTACGCATTTACTTGTTTAATTTTTTGCACAAATATATAGAATACATTTTTGGGTGAGCGACTTATAAATTCTATTACCAATTTGCATGTTTTTTTCTAGTACCTTTGCATAATGAGTAACAATTTTCTGTAGATTGCCTTTATTGCATTTCTTTACTCGTGATTTACTTAGAACGCAGTCAACAGTGCTTCAAATGTTAAGTCTGCATCGTCCGGTTTTTTATCTGGTGTGTTCAGTGGTCTTACGAATGTAATTGCGTCTGGAACTGGCACACGCGTTCTGACGCGTGAAGACATTGAACCATGCATGGAGGTTCTTCGTGAGCGGTTAATTGCGAAAAACGTCGCCGCTGAAGTTTCTTCTCGTCTGTGTGCCGGAGTCGCTGACGAGCTGGTTGGCTGCCGTCTGGCCTCTTTCGAACGCGTTATTACACGCGTTCGCTCCGGTCTAACCGCGGCCTGTACACGCTTGCTAGCGTCTGGTAAACGTGTCGATGTATTACGCGACGCATTAGAGGCTAAAGCATCCGGGCGACCCTACACTATCGTATTTTGTGGTGTAAATGGTGTCGGGAAGTCGACAAATCTTGCCAAGGTAAGCGGAATTGTAGATTCTTGTTATTCCTACGCTTATAAATAGCATCATTTCTTTATCCATATGATGCATCAAAGCTCTACTTCCTTCTTAGCTCTAAGTTTTGATCATAAGCAGTAAAATGGGGTGCGACCTAAGCTCCCATTCTGTTTCTTCATTTAAGTGTTAAAACTGCACAGCAAAAACGAATTCGTTAGTTCGAAATTTTTTGTTGGTAATTAGCTTTTTTACTAGTTGATTAATTAACCGTATTCCCCATTGATTTTTGTATAAAATAAAATGTGAATCTCTAAAATGTTTTGGTTTCTTAAATGCTAAGCGGTAACGTAAAATTGTGACATCTGCATAACCTTTATCATCTTTATCACCATCGTCCTCATTCTCATCAACATCATCATCATCATCATCATCATCATCATCATCATCATCATCATCATCATCATCTCGGGAAGCAATAAAAATCTCATTAATTACCTATATTTCACTGCCAGTTGCATTGTAAACACGGTCTTTAAGGCAGAGTGAAACACATTTACGTTTCTTCATAAATGGAGAGGGTTTGGAAAAGTTACTCTAGATTGCGCAATTCGTGTACTCATCTCGTCAGTCGCATTGTCTGATTTATTGACGAAACCGCGACTGCTAATCTACTCTAGTTGGCCTGAATAGAATATCGGTTGTCGAATAGTGATACAAAATCGTCTGTATGATCAAGATCGATTAGTACACCGCCCAGGAGGTCTTCAAAATCTGCATCCTGAAAATGTAGAAGGCTTAGTACGTAGCAACGTCAATTACTAGAACCGCATTTCCATTGGAACGAATAATAACACAACCCGATCAAAGACAAAACAAAATTGGAAATTGTGATCAATCGGTTCTTTTTGAAACTGCACATCTATTACCCGCGCACGCAAAAAGCGGCATTGGAATAAAAACACAGATATAATATCAGCTTACAAATCATGTGTGCACATTTAAGAAACAACTAAGTGGTATAAAGGCATCACCCATTATATACGTGCGTGGTCAGTAAAAAACCAAAAATTGCAGTGTAGAAATGGTAATTCATCCAGTAGACCAGTTTTGTTCTTATTGGGAACTCATAACGTACAACACAGTACAATTTTTGGTTTTTATTGACACATGTATGTACATTATGATTCAGGTGTTTTTTTCATGATCGCAACCTAGATTTAAAGTGATTTTTATCACCACCCGCTCAACAAACGTTTATTTAACTAACTAGTATCTATGCAAATCTCTCTTCATTATTCTGGTCAATTCAGTGGCATAATAAACAAAATGTACGTAAAATATTTGATATAATAGTATAAAATAAGGCACGCAATATACATTGGCTCACTAGTTTGACAGAAATTATAATCAAATAATTTCTAACGCTGATGCCATACATATTTATTTTCATATATGTCAAACGTAACCAAGCATCATAATCATTATCATGTCCAGCCACACAAAAGTCAAAGGTGACTAATGTTTCACTGCCAAATAACCATAAGGAGTGAAAAAAGTATTTAAGTGAGAGAGGCATAGAGGAATAGGCAGACAGAGAGGCAGAGAGACAGACAGAGAGAGAGAGGCAGAGAGAGGCAGAGAGAGGCAGAGGCAGAGAGATAAGGAATAACTTACTACTACTAAACTTCTCAACAACACCATTATGTCCAAGTTAGCATTCGGGCAAGGCGATATCAGCAATACAACTTCCTTACTTCCTTCCGATTATGATTACCAGGCCGCCAGTCCGCTATGTATCTGCACTACTATACCCCGATTTAGCTGAGCATTCAACTCCGTCTGGTTGCACTATTTTACTGGAAATTGCAAGAAACAGCTTGAAAATGCATGCAGATATTGACATTTATGCGTACATATATTTAAAGTACAATAATTTATGTAGAAGATAATCAATGCACTACGCCACCCCCGCCGCACACTACAACCATATACAAACTCGAATATTTCGTAAAATATTTAGCTAGTCGTTACCGTTCGGCGATTATAGAACAGACGCAACGCCATCTTTTTAGTGTTATTGAATTGTATTGCGATGGAAGGATTTTATTACACATTTGCTGTTAATTTCATCTATACATTGCATAAGATAAAAAATAAAATTGATAAGAGACTGGTTACTGGCGACTCATCAGTAGGAGCCAGTATTACGCCCTTTAAACACTATATATTTGGGTGAGGAATGTGGAATAATAGGACGTATCGTGCTATTTTCCCACATTCCTCGCCAAAATATATAGTGGTTAAAGGGCGTAATAGCGGCTCCTACTGATGAGTCGCCAGTAAGCACGAAACGAATGTGCATGAGATTATACTTTCCGTTCATGCTGCCTTTGGTTTATCCTTCTGGTCACAACTGAACTAATTTGTTAGTAGGTTCGCAAAACCTAATACATACTTGCATATATATTAGTTCTTCGCAACAAACAGTATTTGACTGTAATATATTGAATTGAATGATGTCATGTTTACCGCGAAATGTGATAACTGATATCGATGAAGGCCAGAGAGTATGGTTTACCTGGAGTAACAGGTGTTCGGAAATTGTTGTAATTCTCAATTTGGGTGAACTTTAGAATAAATTTATATCCATCAGGTTGGTATCATGTACCGACTCGGAAACCATTGTGTTAGTATCCGGTACTCATCGATTTCAAAAAGGTATCAGTTACTAACACAATAGCTATAGTGTTAGTATCCTTTACAGACTCGGTATATATATTACATAGTGTGAGTTAGCA
>JAQBSW010007067.1:2500-17500 GCA_029291075.1 Eudiplozoon nipponicum
TAATGAGATAATAATCCCCACAATAAGCCAATTCTAATCGGACGTTCGTAGTCTTTTCCTGGAGTTATCTTCAGATTCTGATTCGTGCAAGCGTCTATTCTTATCGTTAGCTAATGCTTTATTCCAATACGAACCTCACGATTTTTCTGTAGTTTATTTATTCGTAATATCATCTCTTGATTTAATTTGGTAGATTGCATAATCAATCTCATTATCCTATTACGACTTCATATTTCCATGCATCTAAAATCCACTGCATTACGAGCAAGTTCAGATCCGGTAACATGGCCGTACTTTTCTTATTGATAGAACACTCCTTCTAAATATCTTCATTTTACTGTTCGTTTATTGTAATTTTAAATTATGGTTCTTGATGTGTTTAAAATTTACAAAGGTATTTTATCGCTGTTGTTATTTTATTTTCAAAATTTTCTTGTCTAACTGTCTCTTATCATATTTCATCCCTTAATTCAGCTTCTTGTTATATTAAATATGGCTTTTTTGTGTCTTGCCTCCATCTCATCTACTTAGATCACTCTTGTATTACATCATTTAAAACGTAAATACTAAAATAATTAGTCTGACGTTTGCAAAGTTTCAGTTATTATCTATTGACTGATGTTCTATTTAGATGGATGTACCCGTGCATTAATCGAATTTACTTGAATATTTTTTATTTAAATAATCATGAACACATTCACATATTGGACGTGTGTTCATTTAATTTTATGCAAAGATCTGTCATTAAAAACAAGCCATACCTCAGAACAACTCGGGCTGTTCGAGTGAAATTACACACGTGCATGGTTCGACAGTTTTCAAATGCTTTCCACTTCGCTTGGCGTGGGAATATGAAGAGGGTATCTGATTAATTGAGTTCCTCATCCTATAATTTGAATGCAACTTCAATTATGTCATTTCGAATGGTGAGCGTCAAAAATAATAGTCTAACACGTTTAAAGTGTAATATACCTATTTTGCTATATATATATATATATATATATATATATATATATATATATATATATATATATATATATACATATTTCTAACCTAGGTACACTAAGTTGGTTGTACACAGAAATGATGCACATGTAAACACGCACTAAACTAGTGAAATGTCACTGCGATGTATAACTGTTATGGCTAAAGGAAAGATCTCACTTTCTTCATTAGTTTATTTTCAAGACTTCTGATGTATAGAGTATCAACAAAGGAATGCGAAATAGGAGACATCTTCAACGAACAAAACAGCTGGAATTCAAACTATGTTTATGACAACAAAGATCAAGTAATTTTGAAACATCTATCTTCGTAACTTTTCCATGATTTTATTCCAAAAAACGCTTTCAATTTCGATTGAGTCTATGCGTGTGTGTTTGTTATTCTATTTAAAAGGTTTTGTTATAAATTGACGATTCCATAACCGTGCAAAATCTCAATTTCTCAGTTTTCCTCGGGTTTCTAAGCCTCATGCAAAACTTCTCCTAGTTATGTCTCTTCTTCTTGAACATTCTATACTCGGTGTACGTTTTATGCGAACAGTTTCTTCTTAATTCGACAAAATTGGGTGGTGTGTTTTATTATTATACTAAATCAGCCGATGAGATTGAGTGAAAGTGTTTTAAAACATTCATATCAGGAAATAATATTTATTCTGTATTTTAAAACTGCATATATATTAGGTCTTGGCAACGAAGAATTATAAAAAAAACTATGATTCATTGATTTATTTCATTACAATCCCTAAGATGTTACAACAAATGTCGGTCGATTCCAAAGCATACGGCTCTTTTGGGGTGTGAAATTAAGCCTATCTGTAAAACTATGAGGCTGGTATCATAATCAGGTATAGGAGAAATTTTATTTTGTGAGATGCCTCTGGAGTCGCTTTGTCGGTGAATTTATATGAAGTTCGCTATATTTTAAATTGAATAAAGTTTTGTAGAGGAGATGGCCTCGTACAATTTTCCCACGTCTTCTTACTAACTGCATAATGGGTTTGTGGCGTAGTGCAGTTTGCCAACGATGAGTCGTCAGTTAGCACAAAACGAATGCCTATTCGAGATAACATATTTTGTTCATGCTGAATTGATCGCATTTGACATAATCGGTTACTAGGTTCGAAATATCTATTACATCATAGTTAGCAGTTTCAACTGCCAACTACGGCTCACAGCAAAAAGTTAGACGTGTTCGTGGCCAGATGTTGAGGCTACTTTAAGTTTGATTTGTTCAATGTTGCATCAATGATTGCAACTGATTGTTTGCTCTGTCTGCCACTTGTCCTTTATTGCCCAGGAGAACTGAATCTAATTTTGTAAATATCATCGTTTGAACTCCAATCACAAACAAACACACACACACACACACATATATATATATATATATATATATATATATATATATATATATATATATATACGTAATAAAAATTTTCACACTCATATTAGCTAAACCAAAATCAGTAGCTGACCTCTTACCATATGTCAATTTTAAAACAATACTCGCCGCAAACACGAAGTTATAACAAGCACTTACCTTGGTAATTGTTTCAACCTTTAATGTCTTTTATAGAATTCAATTCCTAAAAGAGATCAAAGCGGATGTTTAAGTTAGAACTTAGACATCAAGAGTATCTCTAATTTAGCATATATATATATATATATATATATATATATATATATATATATCTACATGTATTTATAGATATACTTAACTTTATTCCATTACAGTAAATTGGGCCGTGGTGAGCATACTTTACATATAATTATACCGCACATATACATATATATATATATTTATATATATATATATATATATATATATATATATATATATATATATATATATATCTAGGAAGGCATAAAAATAAATATACACAGACATGCATATATTTATTCATACAAATATACATACATGCATTCATACGTGCATACATATTTACACGGAGTTACATATATGCATATAAAAATACGTAGACACGAACATTTGTGCATGCTTTCCTACGTACGTAACAAGTGAAGGGCAGATTTAAACTAATTTGCCTACACTTTGATATAAAATTTGTAATTCTAATCATTAGCATTTCAAATTGCATCAATTTTTTAATGAGGTCATTTCAAAATTTTGTTTCAATAACAGGTGATCGCCTTATTACGTAATCAATTGAGACCATGAGGCGATTTCCTAACGCGTAATGGAACTCTGTATAATTGGACACACTCACCTGGAGTGAAGGAATAAATCAGCATATTGTTTTACAATTTCACTGATTAAACGAAAACATGAAAACGTAACATATAGATAATAATCTGACATAACTAAGCAATAAACGTTAACATTCTTAGATTGACAGAAACAATTATTTGTACACTAATGTTATTTTACAAATTAACATATATATATATATATATATATATATATATATATATATATAATTATTGATATAGTAGTCCATTTATTTTACTTTTATCATTCTCTTCCTTTAAACAATGGAGACGAATGTAGTTTACATATGAATGTCTGCAAAAAGCAATGTGGCTCTCATAGAATATAATAATTGCCATTCAGAGATCTATTTATTACTTGTATTGATTTATAAATACAATGTAAAATTCAGACAGACTATGGAAGAAACACGCTTAAAAGCACACATACATACATACATATAAATAATATATATATATATATATATATACATATATATATATATATATATATATATATATATATATATATATTCATTGTACCCTTCCTGTGTGCAAAAAAAAATTTTATCAGATATAAGAAAATTTTCTTTCTCATGGTCTTCTCAAATATCTACTCATGAACATATCTTTATATATAAATTGGAAAGCAAAACAAGATAGAAATATGTGAACAAAGAGAGTGTGAAAAATAGAAACCAATCAAATTGTGTGCGTCACATCCAGTTCAAGCTCAATGCTTGTACGTGCTTCTTCTGCTTACATAAATCCGGCTGCAATTTGTTTATCCATAAGGCTTCGTATGTGGCTAGCTCCTTTTGTTTTTGCATTTAGTAATTACTTTGAATGCTACGTCTGGAGAACATACGTGCGATGTTTCGAAGATGTGTTGCGCAATAGCAGACGTGTATTCACCATTTGATTTAAAACAGGCGTTCAAGTTGCAATGTTCTCTCATTCGAGTAATTAACCGTCTTGTCGCTCGGCCTACGTAAGTTGATCGACAACTTGCGCATGTATATTGGTAAATAATATTTGATATCGACATTAACGGCTGTTTCTCTTTGATTGCTGGTAAAGGCAAGTGTGTTACCCTTAATGACACTCGTAGTTTGGCTGCATTAAATGTGCGTGTCAATGCTGCTTCAACTTTCTTTTGTGCCATTCGGGAAACTGCATCCCCCTTAAATGGTATGTTTAGGTAGACGGTTTTCTTTTCTGGCCCATAGTACATCTGTTTCTGGTGAACTCCCCTTTTAATAATTGATTCAATTAATTGTCTGGGATAGCCATTAGACATTAAATCGTTAATTGCTTTATTATATTCATTTTCTCTAGAATCTTGACTAACCAACCTGTCAATTCTTGAAAAGCAACCACGAACTGTTGATAATTTATATTGAAATGGCACAAAACTGCTGTAATGCAAATACTGTGCAGACCATGTTGGTTTATGGTAAATTGTTCTGTTTAATTTACCATTAGTTTCTTTCTTTAATAGTACATCTAGGAAAGGCAGACAGTCATCTTTCTCGTGCTCTGACGTGAAACCGATATTCTTATGTGCTTTGTTGAAACTTTGAAGCAATGTTCGTGATTGCGACCTGTTTTTAAGTACAAGAAATATATCATCCACGTACCGTATATATTGAGCACATTTACTTATGTCACTCTTTAATGATGTATTTTCTAGGTGCCCTAGAAAAATCTCAGCCAACACTGGAGATAAGGGGCTTCCCATTGCGACACCATCAGTCTGTTTGTAGATGTTTCCATTAAAACGAAATCGTACGTCTTTCGTGCATAATAAGATAAGCTTGCGTAGAGTTTGACCTGACACCGGCGATGGTAATATATCGTGTTCTACTGCTTTGACTATAATGGCAATGGTTTCGTTAAAGGGAACATTTGTAAACGAAGACGTAACATCGAAAGATATCATAATCTTGTTTTTAACATTTATATCTTGAATTTTGTTTACAAACTCAAACGAATCGGCAACCGAATGACTATCTATATATATATATATATATATATATATATATATATATATATATATATATATATAGGTATATATATTCTTTTGAAATGCGAGTTTAATAAATTATTGTATCTATCTTGTGTGTAAGTTCAAAATAAATTTTATCAGATATAAGAAACATTTCTTTCGCATTGTCTTCTCAAATATCTACTAATGAACATATTTTATATATAAATTCCATCTTGTTTTGCTTTCCAATTTATATATAAAGATTTGTTCATTAGTAGATATTTGAGAAGACCATGCGAAAGAAATGTTTCTTATATCTGATAAAATTTCTTTTTGTTTTTGCACACAGGAAAGGGTACAATGAATATATATATATATATATATATATATATATATATATATATATATATATATATATATGAATAATTTCCATCGACCTATGTGGAGACCTTGCCAATGAACAGAAATTCAGTTATTGATTATTGCCCCTCAGTAAGATATGCGACTCTCACCTGCAGCAGTCTTGCATACATTATGAATGACTTGAAACTTTGGCTGCTCAATATCTTTACAGTCACGAAAGGGAACATTCTGCAGGATTATAATTTTGCTTTCCAAATGTTGGCATTGCGTTTTGATCCACGCTAGTCAGCTTGCCGTCGTACTATGAGGCTGATCATGGATAGTCGACACGCGTCAATACGTGCGACTGGCGGTTGTTTTGCTATGTTGTTCGACGACTGGTTAAACACAATAGGATTGGTGTTTACTTCAAGCTCACAAACCTGACCAAAGTAATTGTTTTCACCACTAGCACAATCAGTGAATACTTAATAGTGTGACTGATATACATGTGGTGAAAAATGCAACAAGTTAATGTTTGTGTCGGTATAAAAATTGCGCAGCCATAATTTTCAGTCCAGCCCAATATACGTCAAACTAAAAGGGGTGAGAGCCACAGATCTAGATTTGCCTTCCATACATTAATGCACTGAGGTTTAATCCTCTATAGTCAGTTTGCCTTCGTACTCTGATGATGATCATGGAAGATCGAAACGCGTCAGTACATGTGAAAGACGGTAGTTTTACCATGTTTTTCGACGACTCGTTAAATACAATTTAATTTGTGTCTAAATGATTGGTATCGTGCATGCCCCCATTCAGTTTATAGCCTAGCAGCTCATATTCTACGTAACGGAACACGGACACTGCATCCAATATGAGGTTGAAAAGTGTCAGACACGATCTTTCATTAATAGGTTGTCACCATGCTAATTTTGATGGGATTTCATTTTAGAAATGTATCGATGGGCCCCAATAAACACTCATAAAACCTAGATCTGAATTTTGTAATCAATTTCTTTAAAGATATTTATTTTGTTTATTTACCTGCGAATGACAACTGTTGTGTCTCACTGCTTACATGTTACGCAGCACATTTTTATTCCTTTATGTGAAAAATGCCTGGAAATCCGCCTGATTTGCCGTTTGATTTAGAAAATTAAAGAAACGTAAAATGGTTGAAACGCAAAATTTAACAACCAAAAGAAAGGCGTTTGGAATGGGTTTGCAGACACACACACATACACACAAAATATAAATGTTGTGTGCAATTATTGTAAAAAATATATTTTGTTTATTTTCCTGTGAAAGACGATTTTTGTAGCTGACTGCTTTCGAAATACGCTGCTCCTTTTTATTACTTTATGTGAAAATCATCTGGAAATCCGCCTGATTTACCATTTGATTTTATAAAAGATATTTTAGACTGGTACAGATAAGTACTCCTTCCCGTTTTGTTTAGTCTGAAAGCTATTGTATTCATCTATTTAGTAATATTTATGTACATTATCTAGGATCAGAATCTTCTTCCAAATTGAGCTCCAATAGCAAGCAGGAAATGCGTGTTTTAAATAGAGTAAATCCCAACAATAAGCTATCTAGGTTAAAACTGCTTTTATTAAATAAGTCAAAACGCTAAACTGTGTATATTCTCTAAAACATTTCTTCATAGATATTTATACTCGGTAGCTTATAACTAGCTATATACAAGGTTGCACATTCGGTTAAAGGTGTCTGGTATCTCCGCCTGGTTGAAATTTGACGTGCTAGGAACTCGAGGACTTGATATATTAGATATAAAATTTTCTGTGTCAGTTGCTTGAGACGTTAATTTTGAACTCGTAAACACCTGTTTTATCGTTTTCCCTTTATGTGTTTATCGAATTAGTTGATGCAAATGGGAAGATTACCATGAATAAAAGTGAATTTAATCAAATCTCGCTGAATCCAACAGCCGATTTCGCCATTGACCAAACTGAACTAGATCGACTATGGAGATTAATCCACATGCGATATTTTGGCGGCCCAGAAAAGAAGAAAATCGCCATCACTTTAGGCTCGCAGAACAAAAATGAGAGTCAGTTGTCATTAATTTCACCAACGCAGATGGAGCAATTTTAAATGAATTTGGCGTTGGATTTCTAGGGTCAGTAAGGTATGACGACCAAGCAATGTCTCCTCAGCAACATCGGACGTTTGCGAGCGAACCTCCGGGAGGTTATCAATATTCCGACGCTAGTGATACTGATAGTGGAAACAATGCCAATTGGAGTACTTCATCGATAACAGAACATTACCAGGTGAGAGATTAATCGATACCGACAATTTAACTTATGGTTAAATACTGCTTGTTGCGAAGAACTAATATATATTCAAGTATGTATTAGGTTTTGCGAAACTAGTAACAAATTAGTTCAGTTGTGACCAGAAGGATAAACCAAAGGAAGCATGAACGGAAAGTATAATCTCATGCACATTCGTTTCGTGCTTACTGGCGACTCATCAGTAGGAGCCGGTATTACGCCCTTTAACCACTATATATTTGGTAGAAGAATGTGGAATAATAGGACGGTACAATCTCCTAGACGAATGTGTAAACCTGTAATAGTGAAGCTAACATAATCTAAAGTCAACGACAATGCGACTTCAATGCTAACTCACACTATATAATATATATACCGAGTCTGTAAAGGATATTAATACTATGGCTATTGTGTTAGTAACTGATACCTTTTTTGAAATCGATGAGTACCGCATACTAACACTACGGTTTCCGAGTCGGTACATGATTCCAACCTGATGGATATAAATTTATGCTAAAGTTCACCCAAATTGAGAATTACAACAATTTCCGATCACCTGTTACTCCAGTTAAACCATACACTCTGGCCTTCATCGATATCAGTTATCACATTTCGCGGTAAGCATGACATCATTCAATTCAATATATTACAGTTACACACTGTTTGTTGCGAAGAACTAATATATATATATATATATATATATATATATATATATATATATATATGCATGTATTTATTAGGTTTTGCGAACTTAGTAACAAATTAGTTCAGTTGTGACCAGAAGGATAAACCCACGACAGCATGAACGGAAAGTTTAATCTCATGCACATTCGTTTCGTGCTTACTGGTCGCTTAAGCAACACAAAATTTCATTTAGGTGGAAGATACACTCTAAGCTCGACTCGCAATGATAATGGTGAACGGTTTTTGGATAGCTGCGCTGAACATAGACTATATTTAAGTAGTACAAATTTCAGACGTAGTGTTAAACGTTGTGCTACATGGCGTCCTCCAGCACCCGGACAACGGTGGACTCAAATAGATCATGTAGCAATTAGTTATAGATGGCGTGGTTGCATCCAGGATTGTCTTTCTTTTTGGAACACTTATGTCGACTCCGACCATGCACTTATCCGTTGTAGATTTGCTCTAAAATTTTCCGGGAAAATAATTAAGAATAATCCCCAAATTGATGTAGGCAAACTCGAACAACTGTCCTTCCGACAAAACTATGAAAATATTCTAAAGGCTAATCTAACTGGTCTGAATAGCGAAAATCCGAATATACTTTGGTCCAAGATAAGTTCCACTATGCACAATGCAGGTACTACTGTATGTGGCATAGCAGGCCCCGTAGGAATAATCACTGGCTCTCTGTAAAATCTATGGAGATACTCGAAATAAGGCGCCAAATTCCACCTGGCTCGACTCATAATAATACCCTTCGCAATATAAGACGCCAAATTAAGCGCAGTCTAAAAGGCGATCTCGAAACCTTTTGGAGCAGAAAGGCTGAAGAAATGGAAAGTAGCTTTCGCGTCAGGTAACAGTCGCTGTTTGTTCCAACTTATACGCACAACAGGTCCGAGAAAGTTAAACGTTAGCGAAACTATAAATGATAGTAACAACGAATTAATAACCGATAAAATAAGTCGTCTTGACAGGTGGGCTGAACATATTAGAGATCAATTTTCTTGGCCACCTGCGTCAGTTCCGCTTCCCGAAAGCATGTCTGCATCAACAGTGTGGAATGTTAGTCCCAAAGAACCATCCGAGTTAGAAGAACGCGATGCAATCCTATCTCTTAAGCGCCGCAAAGACGCAGGCCCCGATGATCTACTTCCGGGATTGTTTAAGGATGGTGGCGATATAATTACAGGAGCGTTGACCAAACTTTTTCATACTATATGGAATGAGGAAACCGTACCACTTGACTGGAATGAGTCGACCATCATTCCCATCTTCAAAAAAGGCAATCGTAATTCGTGCGATAACCATCGTGGTATAAGTTTGACTCCGGTCGTATCAAGGTTATTTGCTTCGATTATCCTACGTCGTCTTAGCGCTTCACGTGAATCACAAACAAGAGAAGAACAGGCCGGATTCCGCGCAGGACGAGGTTGTATAGATAATATTTTTACGTTAAGGCAAGTTCTCGAACAGGGACATTTATATCACCGTCCCACAATAGTCGTCTTTCTAGACTTCAAGGGTGCATTTGATTCGGTGGATCGCAATGTTTTATTCCATATCTTGTCGAAAAGCGGTGTGCCCACTAAATTTGTTAATATTATACGAGCTCTCTACACAAATACTTCTGGTCGCGTTAAGGTTTACAACGAATTAACGCATAACTTTACAACCAGCAGTGGTGTTCGTCAAGGTTGTCCACTTTCCCCATTTTTGTTTAATTTTGTAATCGATGCTATTATGAACAACACTCTCTCACATATTCAGGACGCTGGAGTTGAAGTTCTCCCGGGAGATAAACTAGTCGATCTTGACTATGCGGACGATATCGTAATATTATTCGACAATCAGCATGCTGCCCAGACCACCTTAAATAGATTAGCAAACGTTGTTCCGTCTTTCAGTATGAAATTCGCACCCTCTAAATGTAAGATACTGTTACAGGATCACCCACCACTCACTCCAACGTTGCGACTGCAGAATGAAGATTTTGACATAGACGACAGTTTTACATATCTTGGGAGCTCTATCAATAACGTAGGCAATATGTCCGACGAGGTGAGAATACGGATCGCGAAAGCTAGAGTAGCTTACTCGAACCTTCGTCATTTATGGAGAAACGAGAATATTTCACTTTGCCTTAAAGGTCGTGTTTACAATGCATCTGTACGCGCAGTCTTACTATACGCTAGTGAAACTTGGCCTCTTAGAGTTGATGATCTGAGACGCTTACAGGCATTCGATCATCGTTGTTTGAGAAGTATAGCACATGTTGATTACCAACAACTAATAACTAATGTTGACATCCGTAGACGTATTTTTGGATCTGACAATAAGTGATCGTCTTTTGAAAAGCAAATAAGGCTCCATCAACTTCGTTGGCTCGGTCACGTTTTGCGTATGCCCTCATTCCGATTGCCCAATAGAGCTCTGTTCTCTCATCCAGCACCAAATTGGCGTAAGAAACAAGGTGGGCAGATTTTGACATGGCAGAAACAATTCAAGTCACTTACATCCAAATTGGGTAGTATAGGATCCACTCGTCTGCCGGGATGGGGTCCTCGTGCACATCACAGTTCTTGGTTAGAAACCTTTAGCGATATGGCAGCGAATCGAGCTCAGTGGCGATCTTGTTGCAGATGTATAGTAGAATCATCTTCGTAACATTCTTTTCTTATTAGGCAAAGTTAGCTGCGAGGTTCGGTTTGTTTATGACGTGATACGGTGAAATCCGCAAGGAAGCTGTGTTGCTGATGTCGCCTTGCCCGAATGCTATCTTGGCCATAATGGTGTTGTGGAGAGGTTCAGTTTGCCTCATTTCTGTGAGTTATCCTGATAAATTTACTCATAGTAGCAAGGTTTTCCTTCTCCATCTACCCCTCACCCTCTCTCGTAAATATCAATAATAATTTATCTAAATTACTTTATATACTTTTTTTCACTCCTTATGGTTATATGGCAGTGAAACATTAGTCACTTGACTTTTGTGTGGCTGGAAATGATGATGATGATGATATAAGGAAAACATAATATAAGACAGAAAAAGCAATCTATCAATTAAATCATAGTTTCGTCGTTCTTAGTAGTAATAATTATCGGAAAGCAAGCGAACTCACAACCGTTTAGTCAAGACAGAAAAGACCATGTCTTGTCGTGCGCGAAGCTGTTCCCCATGGTTAGTCTATCTGTAATCAAATAGGTAATGCATTGTGACTGCAAGATACTGGTTGTTGCGGAAAAATAATCAACATGCAATTGTGTATTAGGTGTTGCGCACCTAGTTACATGTAAGTTCAAATAAAACCAGACGGATAAACCAGAGTCAGTATGTACAGAAAGTATAATATCATGTGTACATTCGTTTCGAGCTTACTGACGAATTATTAATAGAAGCCGGCACTGCACACTATACCCGCTGTATATTTGGATAATAAATATTGGGAAAATTAGACTCAGCAATCTCGTATACGAATCTGTAAACCTGCAGATGTGCAGCTGACTTCATATCAAGTCTTCGACAATGCGAAATCAAAGCTAACTCACGATATATTGTATACCGAACCTCTAAGGGGTACCAACACTATGGTTCCCGAAAAGGTACATGAAACCAATACTATCGTTACCGAAAAGGTACATGAATCCAACACTATGCTTTCCGAAAAGGTACACGATACCAATACTACGGTTGCCAAAAAGGTATATGAAACCAACACTACGGTTGCCGAAAAGGTACATGATACCAACACGACGGTTGCCGAAATGGTATATAAAACCAACACTATGGTTGCCGAAAGGCTATATGAAACCAACCCTACGGTTGCCGAAAAGGTATATGATACCAACGCTATAGTTGCCGAAAAAGTACATGAAACCAACACTATGGTTGCCGAAAAGGTATATGAAACCAACGCTATAGTTGCCGAAAAAGTACATAAAACCAACACTATGGTTGCCGAAAAGGTATATAAAACCAACACTATGGTTGCCGAAAAGGTATATAATACCGACAATATAGATGCCGAAAAGGTACATGAAACCAACACTACGGTTGCCGAAAAGGTACATGATACCAACACAACGGTTGCCGAAATGGTATATAAAACCAACACTATGATTGCCGAAAGGGTAAATGAAACCAACACTACGGTTGCCGAAAAGGTACATGATACCAACACGACGGTTGCCGAAATGGTATATAAAACCAACACTATAGTTGCCGAAAAGGTATATGAAACCAACATTTCGGTTGCCGAAAATGTACATGATACCAAAACGACGGTTGCCGAAATGGTATATAAAACCAACACTATAGTTGCCGAAAAGGTATATGAAACCAACACTACGGTTGCCGAAAAGGTACATGATACCAACACGACGGTTGCCGAAATGGTATATAAAACCAACACTATAGTTGCCGAAAAGGTACATGAAACCAACACTACGGTTGCCGAAAAGGTACATGATACCAACACGACGCTTGGCGAAATGATATATAAAACCAACACAATAGTTGCCGAAAAGGTATATGAAACCAACACTACGGTTGCCGAAAAGGTACATGATACCAACACGACGGTTGCCGAAATAGTATATAAAACCAACACTAAGGTTGCCGAAAGGGTATATGAAACCAACACTACAGTTGCCGAAAAGGTATATGATACCAACACTATAGTTGCCGAAAAGGTACATGAAACCAACACTATGGTTGCTGAAAAGGTATATGAAACCATCACTATGGTTTTCGAAAAGGTACATGATACCTACAATATAGTTGCCGAATCTGTAAAGGATACTAATACTATGGCTATTGTGTTAGTCACTGATATCTTTTTGGAAATCGATGAGTACCCATTACTAACGCTATGGTTTCCGAGTCGGTACATGATACCAACCTGATGGATATAAATTTATGCTAAATTTCACCCAAATTGAGAATTACAACAACTTCCGAACAGCTGTTACTCCAGTTAAACCATACACTATGGCCTTCATCGATATCAGTTATCACATTTCGCGGTAAGCATGACATCATCCAATTCAATATATTACAGTTAAATATTGTTTGTTGCGAAGAACTAATATATATATATATATATATATATATATATATATATATATATATACAAGTATGTATTATGTTTTGCGAACCTAGTAACAAATTAAGTCAGTTGTGACCAGAAGGATAAAACAAAGGCAGCATGAACGGAAAGTATAATCTCATGCACATTCGTTTCGTGCTTACTGGCGACTCATCAGTAGGAACCGGTATTACGCCCTTTAACCACTATATATTTGGTAGAAGAATGTGGAATAATAGGACGGTACAATCTCCTAGACGAATGCGTAAACCTGTAATAGTGAAGCTAACATAATCTAAAGTCAACGGCAATGCGACTTCAATGCTAACTCACACTATATAATATGTATACGGAGCCTGTAAAGGATACTAACACTATGGCTATTGTGTTAGTAACAGATACCGACATTATTGTACAAAAGAGGTACATAGTACTAACACTATAGTTTCCGAGTCGGAACATGGTACCAAAATAATGGATATCAATTTGGTGCACCGAAATTGAGAATTACAACAATTTATGAACATCGGTTACTCCAGTAAATCCATACACTCTGGCCTGTATGTATTTATGTATGTATGTATGTATGTATGTATGTATGTATGTATGTATGTATGTATGTATGTATGTATGTATGTATGTATGTATGTATGTATGTATGTATGTATGTATGTATGTATGTATGTATGTATGTATGTATGTATGTATGTATGTATGTATGTATGTATGTATGTATGTATGTATGTATGTATGTATGTATGTATGTATGTATGTATGTATGTATGTATGTATGTATGTATGTATGTATGTATGTATGTATGTATGTATGTATGTATGTATGTATGTATGTATGTATGTATGTATGTATGTATGTATGTATGTATGTATGTATGTATGTATGTATGTATGTATGTATGTATGTATGTATGTATGTATGTATGTATGTATGTATGTATGTATGTATGTATGTATGTATGTATGTATGTATGTATGTATGTATGTATGTATGTATGTATGTATGTATGTATGTATGTATGTATGTATGCATGTATGTATGTATGTATGTATGTATGTATGTATGTATGTATGTATGTATGCCTTATGTCTGTTGGTATGTATGCATGTATGTATGTATGTATGTATGTATGTATGTATGTATTTATGTATGTATGTATGTATGTATGTATGTATGTATGTATGTATGTATGTATGTATGTATGGATGTATGTATGTATGTATGTATGTATGTATGTTTGTATCTATGTATGTATGCATGTATGTATGCATGCATGTATGTATGTATTGTATGTATGTATGTATGTATGTATGTATGTATGTATGTATGTATGTATGTATGTATGTATGTATGTATGTATGTATGTATG
>JAQBSW010007067.1:22500-32500 GCA_029291075.1 Eudiplozoon nipponicum
TTAATTGTGCCTAATGATAAAATTCTTGAGGTAATATAGCTTAAATATTTAAAGTTTCACCAAAATGTTGCACAAAACAACGTCACTTCAGAATGTTCAAATAGAACAATCTGAATATACTGGAAAAATATATTTTTGTGGCTTTTCTGTGAACCGTCTTTCTATTTAGATTTGATTTCTTTCAATGTGAAAAAATGGTGTTTTTCTATTCTATACTGTTGATTTACATATGGCGTTTTTAGGTATCCCTCTGCGTATTGTTAATCATAAAACATGCCTCAAATTGATTTTAGTAGAACTTTATTTATCGGAATACATGGCATCAAACATAAACTGGTCATTGCTTCTGTTGTAAAATGAAGCAATGAGAAATTGAAACAGAACGGAAATGATGTCTCAGCCAGCATTGTTTATTGCGTGTCGATTACTGACTCTTCGTGTTGCTTCTACCTGAGATTTCTGTCGGTTATCTGGGCCGTAACATAGATTTCGAGAGTATGAAGAAGCAAGAAGAATATATTTCTAACGGTAAGAAAAATCATTATCTATGAGTCCATAATAATTCTGAGATCAGACAGAATTTATACGAAATCTAATAAAATGCTTTCTTTTTCAATACATAAGCGCTATTAACCTGAGCAGTAATACTTAGGTTTGCTCTGCACTACATCGATTAGACCGGTGAAAAACTAAGTGTGACAAAAAGAAGCTTGTAAATGTTCGTGAGTGCAGTGTCCAAAATTACATTAACTTAAAGTACCTGATCAATTATTGGCTCCGAATGTTCACCGCTCGGCGAAAATAGACCCTACTTTTAATTTACTTGGTTTATTTCAATGCGTTTTGCGTCCCCATGCAAACACCAATCCGGTAATTCTTATCCGGCGTACCAAAATATGGAACTGCCCCGTTAATTCCATTCACTCAAAAGTTTCTTCTTTCTTTGTTCATTAAAAGATCGAGATGAACAACTGGCTGACGACATCCAAACACTGAAGAATGCTTAGCGGTTGTAAGAAGCCGAAATTAGACCCTCAAACATGTAGAGCACCATGCGTCGATATTTCCCGAGGCTTAACACAAATCATTTTCACAAAAAGTCATCATTTCGTAGTGCCTCACGGATGCAGAAACTCATCGGCAAATGTCAGACATGCAAGTTATTCTAAGCAAATCGGTATTTTTGAAAATGATGTCTGATTCGTTACTGGTCACAAATTTGAATTTGGTAGATTTTATCCCCGCCCCCCAACCCTGACTTCATTGACTGTGACAAATCGACCATGATTGCGGCTGCCCAGTTATCGTACAGCCACCAATCAACGTGACAAGCATTAAAGCGACTTGCCAAACTATTCTGGCGTAATCCCGTTTTCTGTCGGACTCTGACGATTCTCAAGAGCAGCCTGTCCAAGTAATTAAACAGATGAAAAATTAGACTTTTGTTTTTTGTATGAACGAAAACTTGTTTTCACTATTGTTTTTGACCCTAAACGATAAATTTTAGAAAATTTTGAACAGTTTTATTCCGGACTTTTTCATAAGAGCCAAGCCTTTGAGAATTCTGTGCTTAAGAAATTGATTTCATAACATTCAATCATAAGCGACTCGCTTATTCTCCAACTTTTCCACGTGCATCACTTTGGGCCAACAACGCATTTCAAAACTGCGTAACTCAGTTCAGACTTGGAAATATTCATTTAAATAAAATTTAAAATCTTGCCTTATTCATTTTTTGTTGAACTAAATTAAATCAATATAAGATTATTTCAAGAAATGATTGTGGAAAATTGTAATGCAAAATCATCCAAGTAATTCTGCTACAGTTTTGTTTCGTAAAAGTTGCAAATATTTAGTTGCTATGCTTTGCGCGGAGATAGATGATTTGAGGACATTTTGGTGCGGCATTGAAGCCTCGCGTCTTGCCGTACCACAACTAAAAATGTGACTCTTGAATGGGTCAACATCTTCTGATGTCTAGCTGCTAGCGAGTTCCAGTGTTGAGAGTTGTTCAATTATTTTTTTATGGAAGCTGCATAATTGTTGAATTAGTTTAACAGTCATCTAACTATTATGTTTTTTAATGAAAAGTTGTTGCGCGGGCGCTGATAAAAATTACTATAATCAAGGTTTCCATTTTGATATAAGCATACGACCCATTAATTACTTACATATAATGGCATACATATAGTATAACCTAAGAATTGGGACCTAATCACAAAAGGGCCAGAATTTGCCGCGTACAGGGCTCGAACCTGGCCACGTCTGCTTCGGAATGTGGTGCTCTAACCACTGAGCCACCCTGCCGCACACTGCACTAAACACAATTTTCAGTCATATAAAAATTAATGTAACTTGGTTAGTTTTTTCCCTTTTAGGCGGACCTCATATGACATCCATTTAGATTCAACGTTCCAACTACCCATCCCAAATCTGTCATTACTGAACAGACACCACACTACATGGGGAAGTGGTATTGAAATGAACATTTATATAAACAAACGAACACTGGTTGCGCGGGCGGTGATAACAAACAATTTAATCAAAGTTGTAATCTTGATATAAACACGTGACCAGTTATGCAGATAAAATTTTCAGAATAAACTACGAATTATAGTTAATCGGGACCACATCACAGAAAAACTACGTGCGACTGAAAGCAGTTTTGCGACAATTTAAATAAAATGGAATTTAAAATTTAATTAAGTGAACCTGTTGATGTAATTGAATAACAATTCTAGCCTTATTTTACGCCTAGAATTGTTATAAATATAATTCGAGTCATTTTGCATACTTGAGATAATAACCAATCCTTTAAAAGTTTAACTATTCGCGGAAAAAGAATGGTTGGTCGCATTAATGTTGTTTCGCTAAATTTCAAATAAACACGAATCTCATTGCATTTAGCCAGTCCTCGAACAGCATAACAAAACTAACGTCAGTGTTTGCCATGATATGAAATCATAACAAACACTGAAATTAGTCAGAATATTTTGTTACTTCAGAAAGCAATTCAAGCGAACACCGCCCGGTTTCGTTCGATACACACGGAATTTGGGCACTGGACAACAAACAGGACAGTACCGTCCTATTATCCCACATTCTTCACCAAAATATATAGTGGTTAAATGGTGTAATACCGGAAGTATGCACAAAACGAATATGCACGAGATTATACTTTCCGATCATGCTGTTTTTCGTTTATCTTTCTGGTCACAATTGAACTAATTTGTTACTAGGTTCGCAACACCTAATACATACATGCATATATATTAGTTCTCCGCAAAAAACAGTATCTACCAATTAAACAATAATTGATTGCGCCTGTGGTGGTAACAATTTTTTAAATCAAGTTTGCAAGCTTGAAGTAAACGTCAAGCCCATTGTATTTAACCAGTTGTCGAACAAAATAACAAAACTGACGGTAGTTTTGTTATGTTGTTCGATGACTGGTTAAATACAATGGGATTGGTGTTTACTTCAAGCTCGCAAACTTGATTTAAAGTGTATCTACCAATATTTAACCTGTTCGTGTCTTATCTCAAATATATCGTTGCTTATAAAGCAAATTTCGAAAGCCATTTTTGAGCCAAAGTCAAATAGCTAGGTTATATACAAAATTAGAAAAGTTTGACGCCAAAGTGCAAAATCAGCTCTACAATAACAAACGCACGCATGACACACAAATTTATGTTCAGCTTCAAAAGATGGGTCAGATGCATATTGAGCTGCGGAAAGATAACTCTACAAATAACACTTGCTGCGATTCGCATTTTTTCGCACATTTCATTGGTTGGCAGAGGTAGATCAACTATAATTCGTGTGTGACGCCTTACAACTATGCATCAGCTAAAACGAATGAAAAATTGCAAAATAGGATTAATCTCAATTACTTACTTGATCTGCGTTTGGACTAACGCAGTACTAACTCCAGGTATTTCCTTTGTCCAATAAACTTCGATTGCCTTCTTCAGATGATTCATCCTCATTGTTGAATGACAGATGGAAATTTGGATGAATCAATGTGTGATTTTTAACAGCTATGAGTTCAGCTATTGTGGAAGTGTCGGCCATTTTGCTAGATGTTCCTTGGCCAAATGACCTAAAGTGCATTTAACTTCCTGTTAAAAAAACACAAAAGCCTCGTTTTTGTATTTGGCCGCCGATAGTCCACCTTTTTTAAAACTCATTCAGTAAATATTTTGCACGCTGCGTCCAGTTTGAATGACTTTTTCAAGCATATGGTCAATTTAAAGTGAGATAGTGAATAAGTCTACTACAGCAGATGTAATTGCTTTGTAATATCACACTCCGAACGCGATAGTTCAATACATTGTTAATGTTGTTGTCTATGACATTCATCTTGCGTAGCTTAGTCACCATATGTAATTCGTACCTGAATTAAAAAAAACAATGGTTCAAATTTTGTCTTTTTTCGCTTGAGAATGCGTAAAGATGTCAGAACAAATTTATTTGAAATGATTTTCAAAACATGAGCGACATTGATGCATTTATCAATATCATTTAATCTTTACCTTCATTAAAGCAATCATTTCCTGTGAAGAATTTCTAACATTTTCCTACTCGGAAACGCAATTACGTAATAATTTTCTATATTTTTTAATTTTTTCAAGGCAAATCAGTATTTGTAGCTTCTAGCCTCGCAAAATCGGCGTTTATATGTTTTCTTCTGCGTATGGTTAATCATATAACATGCAACGAATTGTTTAAATCAAGTTTGCGAGCTTGGAGTAAACACCAACCCCATTGTATTTAACCAGTCGTCGAAGAACATAGCAAAAGTACCGCCACTCGATCAACTAATGTTCAATTGCATGCCATGAATTGATTACAATAGAACTTTAGTTACCGGAAAATTTAGCATCAAACCTGTGCTTTTGTTGCAAAATGAGGCAATGAGAAATTGAAACAAAACGGAAATGGTGTCTCAGCCAGTATTGATTATTACGTGTCGAATGCTGGGTCTTCGTCTGGCTTCTACCTGCGAAATATTTAGCAATTTGTCGGCTTTCTGGAGCATAGCACAGCTTTAGTGCGTATAAAATAGCAACAAACATTTATTAGATGTTGTAATAAAAATCATTAACTGTAATTCTAGAATAATTCTGATTTTAACTAATTATTGTATATTTACGCGATGTGAGACAGAGATAGGCATCGACATTGTGATTATCCGGATTGCCTTAAATAAGCGAACTTCTTTAAAAATGTAACTTCCATTCGTAAATGCCCGGAAGAAAAGCAACAACAACATCAGCTACTCGCCAGATAGAATAAACGTGGCCGCCGGATGATACCGGCAGCCTTCAAAGAACAGGCTAATTGCGGATAATTGTTCTTGAATTGATAAATAACCTTTAAAAACATTACTATTTGTACAACATAAAATACGAGGTATAATTTATTTAATATCAACAGGCAAACTGGTATAGTAGTTTACAAAAGTGAATAGTAACGATTTTTTTTCTTTTAAAAATAAAACACAGGGCAAACTAACAAATAAAATATTTAAATCGTGCACAATTATGTCAGTAGTATAGACTTTAAAGAAAATTTTCAAAAACATACAGGCGTGATTCTTTCTAACCACAGATTATGCGACAATTCATCTCACTCCCCCAGACATTTAAATATCACGTATTTTCACCGGTTTATGGTTACAAACGTGCGCACCCATTTCTTTTGTCATGCCGAAATTATTTCGAATATACGTCTATACACGTGTCAAACTCATATTGCAGGTTCGTGAAAAGAAAGTTATAGTAGATTCATTTTGCTACATTTAACTATTTACTAATCCAATTTCTAAGTTTTTTACCTATTTATCAACAATTTTAAATGACTTCATTGAAAGTTGTGACAATAAGAAATGCAGGGAACCAATGTCGTCATTTGAAAATATGGAAGCAGTTCGTTTAATTATACCTAATGATAAAATTCTTGAGGTAATATAGCTTAAATATTTAAAGTTTCACCAAAATGTTGCACAAAACAACGTCACTTCAGAATGTTCAAATAGAACAATCTGAATATACTGGAGAAATATATTTTTTTGGCTTTTCTGTGAACCGTCTTTCTATTTAGATTTGTTTTCTTCCAACGTGAAAAAATGGTTTAATTCTATTCTATACCGTTGATTTACATACGGCGTTAATCATTAGTTATTCCTCAAATTGGATTTAGTTGAACTTTATTTAACGGAATACTTAGCATCAAACATAAACTGATCTGTGCTTCTGTTGTAAAATGAAGCAATGAGAAATTGAAACAGAACGGAAATGTTGTCTCAGCCAGCATTGTTTATTGCGTGTCGATTACTGACTCTTCGTGTTGCTTATACCTGAGATTTCTCTCAGTTATCTGGGCCGTAACATAGATTTCGAGAGTATGAAGAAGCAAGAAGAATGTATTTCCAACGGTAAGAAAAATCATTATATGTAAGTCTATAATAATTCTGACATCAGACAGAAGTTATGCGAAATCTAATAAAAAGCTTTCTTTTTCAATACATAAGCACTATTAATCTGAGCGGTAATACTTAGGTGTGCTCTGGACTACATCGATTAGACAGGTGAAAATCTAAATGTGCCAAAAAGAAGCTTGTAAATGTTCGTGAGTGCAGTGTCAAAAATTACATTAACTTAAAGTACCTGATCAATTAAATACTGTTTGTTGGCACCGAATTTTCACCGCTCGGCGAAAATAGACCCTACTTTTAATTTACTTGGTTTATTTCAATGCGTTTTGCGTCCCCATGCAAACACCAATCCGGTAATTCTTATCCGGCGTACCAAAATATGGAACTGCCCCGTTAATTCCATTCACTCAAAAGTTTCTTCTCTTTTTGTTCATTGAAAGATCGAGATGAACAACTGGCTGACGGCATCCAAACACTGAAGAATGCTTAGCGGTTGTAAGAAGCCGAAATTAGACCCTCAAACATGTAGAGCACCGTGCGTCTGTATTTCCCGAGGCTTAACACAAATCATTATCACAGAAAGTCATCATTTCGTAGTGCCTCACGGCTGCAGAAACTCATCAGCAAATGTCAGACATGCAAGTTCTTCTAAGTAAATCGGTATTTTTTTAAATTATGTCTGATTCTTTGCTGGTCAGAAATTAGAATTTGGTAGATTTTATCCCCGCCCCCGACCTTGACTTCATTGACTGTGACAAATCGATCATGATTACGGCTGCCCAGTTATCGTACAGCCACCAATCAACGTGACAAGCATTAACGCGACTTGCCAAACTATTCTGGCGTAATCCCGTTTTCTGTCGGGTTCTGACGATTCTCAAGAGCAGCCTGTCCAAGTAATTAAACAGAGGAAAAATTAGACTTTTGTTTTTTGTACGAACGAAAACGTGTGTTCACAATTGTTTTTGACCCCCAAACGATAAATTGTAGAAAATTGTGAACGGTTTTATTCCGGACTATTTCATAAGAGCCAAGCCGACTTTGAGAATTCTGTGCTTAAGAAATTGATTTCATAACATGCAATCATAAATGACTCGCTTATTCTTCAACTTTTCCACGTGCTTCCACTTTGCGCCAACAACGCTTTTCAAAGCCGCGTACCTTAGTTCAGACTTGGAATTATTTAATTAAATAAAATTTAAAACATTGCCTTAATCAGTCTTCGAACAACATAACATAACTACCGCCAACCGCAACGCACTGACGCGTTTCGAACTTCCATGATCATCATCAGGGTACGACGGCAAACTGAATATCGAGGATCAAACCGCATTGAATATATATGGAAATCAAATTGAGATAGGCGGCTCTCACCTCTAGCAGTCTCGCATACATTGAACTTGACTGGAAATGTCGGCAGCACAATTTCTATGCAGTCACGAACATTAACTGTTTGTAGCTTTCGCCACATATAAATATAAAGGCCATACAATTTAACAATAATTGATTGCGCGGGTGATGATGATCATGGAAGGTCGCAACGCGTCAGTGCGTTGTGGCTGGTGGTAGTTTTGTTATGTTGTTCGACGACTGGTTGAATACAATGGGATTGGTGTTTACTTCGAGCTCGCAAATTTGATTTAAATAATTGTTACCACCATCCGCGCAATCAATTATTGTTAAATTGTCTTGCCTTAATCATTTTTGCTGAACTAAATTAAATCTATATAAGATTATTTCAAAGATTGATTATGGAAAATTGCAATGCTAAAGCATCCAAGTAACTTTGCTACAGTTTTACTTCGTAAAAGGTGCAAATATTTAGTTGCTATGCTTTGCGCGGAGATCGGTGATTTGAGGACATTTCGGTGCGGCATTGAAGCCTCGCGTCTTGCCGTACCACAATTAACAATATGTCATAGGAATGGGTCAACATCTTCTGGTGCCTAGCTGCCAGCGCGTTCCAGTGTGGAGAGTTGTTCAACTAATCATTTACGGAATCTGCCTTGTTGGAGATATGGAACTTTGTGTTCGTTGGTTTGCATTTTTCTCTGTCTGAACTAGTTTCATTTGTTACCATCGCAACTGCAATTTACGGGAGCAAACAATCAATCCTAGCTCGCACAAATACTTTGCATTATGTCTGGTCGTGGTAAAGGGGGAAAGTCTCGCGTCAAGGCTAAGAGCCGATTTGCACGTGCTGGTCTCCAGTTCCCTGTTGGTCGTGTTCACCGTCTCTCTTGCGCAAAGGCAATAATGCTGAGCGTGTTGGTGCTGGTGCCCCGATCTACTTGGCAGCTGTTCTTGAGTATTTGGCTGCCGAAGTGTTGGAATTGGCAGGTAATGTAGCTCGTGACAACAAGAAGACTCGTATAATAAACCCTGCAATCTAGCAATTGCACCACGCATGTTTACTACGTGAAAGGTAAAAACATTAACACTATAAATGGCAACAACTGATAAGAAGAATTAGACAGTTCGTCTGCATAACTAGGTGATTGGACGGTCAGGTTAAAGCGTCAGCAGTCTGTTCTAATCAAACATTTCCACAAGCACAGCACAGATGGACTAGAAAGACAACATTTTTGGAGAAATTTCTCCCAACATATTCGGCAACGTATCATAAATATTTTAAACTGTCGAAAATGGAGAGAGGTATTCTGTTAGCATGCCGACAGTCATTAGACTTATGTCAGGTAATCCAGATCGAGTCCAGTGGCGCGACTCATTTTAGCAGGACGCATATGAACACGAATTTCAGGATTCATGTGCAGTGTTCCTAAACAATAAGATAGAATTGGAAACTTAAAAACATTTCTGGCAGATAACTGTTTACGATTTAGGGTGAATTATAGGCCAAATGATTAATCAGCTTCGGGCATTTTCGTTGCCAAGCGTTTGGCATGTTATTAATTCCCTTTCGAGATAGAATTCGAAGAAATTGTCGCATTCGCTAAAAATGACCTCATCCAGATAAGTACTGCTTTGCGTTCAATCTACGTTGATATTTTATTTCACTCTACTGACACTCACTAACTTTTGGTGCAGTTTACGGTCGTACAAATCTGTTTTACAGCACATGTACAATAAGAGCGCCCCAATCAAATGCGCGTGTTCTCGCTAAAAAATGGAACGCTCGCCGAGTTCACCTGCCCTGATCAACAACCCGTTAAATGCACCTGGCGTGTAGCCCAGTTTCCATTTCTTTGCGCTATTAAAAAAAGTGGCGCAATCCTTGTATTTGGTATTTAGTCATGTATATAGTGCAATTGATGGTCATTTAAAAATCGCAACTTTAATTCAGATAAATGCACATTACCTTTTGACTCAAATGTGTCATTTATGCCCATTGCGCGCCTGACAACCACGGAGGATCGAAAAGCGTCAATGACTTGGGCTGACTGAGTGAGCGAACTTCATTTCGCTCCGGAAATGGCATCATCAGGTGAATTACCATTTATGGATGTCAAGTTAATTAGAAATGGTCAGAAATTAGAAATGCACTTACGTTTTCGCATGTTGGTAGACTCGATCTTTCCCGTCGTGCATTGGAGCCTGGAG
>JAQBSW010007067.1:37500-43680 GCA_029291075.1 Eudiplozoon nipponicum
AATGATGATACATCACCTTAATAAACGTAGTGATTTGTACTACATAAAATATGAGGTATAATTTATTTAATATCTACAGGCAAATTAGTATAGTAGTCTACAAAAGCGAATAATAAAGATTTTTTTTATATAAAAATAAATCACAGGGCAAATTAACAAAAATAATATTTAAATCGTGCACAATTATGTAAGTAGTAAGTGAATTTGAAAAAAAATTTTCAAAAACATACAAGCGTTATGCTTTCTTACCGCCGATTATGTGATAATTCATCTCACTCGCCAGGCAATCAAATATCACGTATTTTTCACCGGTTTACGGTTTCACACGTGCGCACCCATTTCTTTTGTCATGCCGAAATTATTTCGAATATACTTCTATACACTTGTCAAACTCATATTGCAGGTTCGTGAAAAGAAAGTTAGAGTAAATTCATTTTGCAAAAATTTAACTATTTAATAATCCAATTTCTAAGTTTATTACCGATTTATCAACACTTTTACATGACTTAATTGAAAGTTGTGACAATAGGAAATGCAGGGACACAATGTCGTCATTTGAAAATATGGAATCATTTCGGTTAATTATGCCTAATGATTAAGTCTGAAGATAAAATTCTTGATGTAATATAGCTTAAATATTTAAAGGTTCACCAAAATTTTGCACAAAACAATATCACTTCAGAATGTTCAAATAGAACAATCTGAATATACTGGAGAAATATATTTTTGTGGCTTTTCTGTGAACCGTATTTCTATTTAGATTTAATTTCTTCCAACGTGAAAAAATGGTGTAATTCTATTCTATACTGTTGATTTACATATGGCGTTTTTAGCTATCCCTCTCCGTATTTCCCGAGGCTTAACACAAATCATTTTCACAGAAAGTCATCATTTCATGGTGCCTCACGGCTGCAGAAACACATCAGCAAATGTCAGACATGCAAGTTCTTCTAAGTAAATCGGTATTTTTGAAAATGATGTCTGATTCGTTACTGGTCACAAATTAGAATTTGGTAGATTTTATCCCCGCCCCCCGACCCTCACTTCATTGACTGTGACAAATCGACCATGATTATAGCTGCCCAGTTATCGTACAGCCACGAATCAACGTGAAAAGCATTAACGCGACTTGCCAAACTATTCTGGCGTAATCCCGTTTTCTGTCGGGCTCCGACGATTCACAAGAGCAGCCTGTCCAAGTAATTAAACAGATGAAAAATTAGATTTTTGTTTTTTGTACGAACGAAAAGGTGTGTTCACAATTGTTTTTGACCCCCAAACGATAAATTGTAGAAAATTGTGAACGGTTTTATTCCGGACTTTTTCATAAGAGCCAAGCCGACTTTGAGGATTCTGTGCTTAAGAAATAGATTTCATAACATGCAATCATAAATGACTCGCTTATTCTTCAACTTTTCCACGTGCTTCCACTTTGCGCCAACAACGCTTTTCAAAGCCGCGTACCTCAGTTCAGACTTGGAATTATTTAGTTAAATACAATTTAAAACATTGCCTTAATCAGTCTTCGAACCGCAACGCACTGACGCGTTTCGACCTTCCATGATCATCATCAGAGTACGACGGCAAACTGACTATCGAGGATCAAACCGCATTGAATATATATGGAAACCAAATTGAGATATGCGGCTCTCACCTCTAGCAGTCTTGCATACATTGAACTTGACTGGAAATGTCGGCTGCACAATTTCTATGCAGTCACGAACATTAACTGTTTGTAGCTTTCGCCACATATATATATAAAGGCAATACAATTTAACAATATTTGATTGCGCGGGTGATGATGATCATGGAAGGTCGCAATGCGTCAGTGCATTGCGGCTGGCGGTAGTTTTGTTATGATGTTCGACGACTGGTTAAATACAATGGGATTGGTGTTTACTTCAAGCTCGCAAACCTGATTTAAATAATTGTTACCACCACCCGCGCAATCAATTATTGTTAAATTGTCTTGCCTTAATCATTTTTGCTGAACTAAATTAAATCTATATAAGATTATTTCAAAGATTGATTATGGAAAATTGTAATGCTAAATCATCCAAGTAACTTTGCTACAGTTTCACTTCGTAAAAGGTGCAAATATTTAGTTTCTATGCTTTGCGCGGAGATCGGTGATTTGAGGACATTTCGGTGCGGCATTGAAGCCTCGCGTTTTGCCGTACCACAATTAACAACATGTCATAAGAATGGGTCAACATCTTCTGGTGTCTAGCTGCCAGCGGGTTCCAGTGTGGAGAGTTGTACAACTAATTATTTACGGAATCTGCCTTGTTGGAGATATGGATCTTTGTGTTCGTTGGTTTGCATATTTCTCTGTCTGAACAAGTTTCATTTGTTACCATCACAACTGCAATTCACGGGAGCAAGCAATCAATCCTAGCTCGCACAAATTCTTTGCATTATGTCTGGTCGTGGTAAAGGGGGAAAATCTCGCGTCAAGGTTAAGAGCCGATTTGCACGTGCTGGTCTCCTGTTCCCTGTTGGTCGTGTTCACCGTCTCTCTTGCGCAAATGCAATAATGCTGAGTGTGTTGGTGCTGGTGCCCCGATCTATTTGGCAGCTGTTCTTGTGTATTTGGCTGCCGAAGTGTTGGAATTGACAGGTAATGTAGCTCGTGACAACAAGAAGACTCGTATAATAAATCCTGCAATCTAGCAATTGCACCACGCATGTTTACTACGTGAAAAGTAAAAACATTAACACTATAAATGGCAACAACTGATAGGAAGAAATAGACAGTTCGTCTGCATAACCAGGTGATTGGACGGTCAGGTTAAAGCGTCAGCAGTCTGTTCTAATCAAACATTTCCACAAGCACAGCACAGATGGACTTATTTCAGGTTGGGTGAGTGCTAGTTAACTAATTTTATATAAAATAGTTATTTTAGAAAAAGTGAAATAACCTCACTCATGATACAATAATCCAGTATCATTGTATCTACGTCAAATGACAGGGAAAAATATCGTCTGCAAAATAACAGAGCAAACCATCTCGCTACTTATAGTAGCAATGTGTAGTTAACTTCAAGTTATCTGCTGCCGTTTGGTTCCCTCAATCTCATTTTAAACAGTCGAAGTATATATCCACACTATGTCAGATGTACGTTCTGAAGTTTACCCACCCTCCACGGCCATAATCAGGGCAATTAAAATAACAAAGTATATATAAGGCATGAAAAATTGGATATGCGGCTCTCAAGGTTACCAGTCTCGCAAACAATGTTTGCGTCATTAAATGTCAACTGCATGCGCTTCATGCAAATATACTCGTAACATATTATTAGCATGATTCACGACCTGTCACATATTTTATAGTTCAAAATTTAAATTTTCTACATTTCAAAGTGCTAAAGCTGTGATGCTACTTCACGAAGCATTCTTCGCGACTCCAGCAAATCAAGGTGCCCTGTAAACCGGGCGGTCACCTACATTATTGCAGCCTCTGCTTGTCCGTCCTCCTTTTTTAAAGTATCTGATCAAGTGGAATGGCTGTTATTCAATTTGACAAGAGCCTACAGTCCGTGTAACCGCGTCCACAAAGTTGGGCTACGCGTATGCCGTCAGAACGATGCTCAGAACTAGAGATTTGCGTATCTGACGTAAATAGCGCGTTGCTATTCAGGTGGACGCAATGAAGCGATGCTATAATCGGATTGGCCGAGTCGTGAGCAAAGAATGAGCACCTAAATCAGGCTGAGCTACTATGGAAGTCACATTATCCCAGATAAAATCAATAAGACCTCTAATACGTAAACACTAGTTCCTTTTTCATTAGTTTTTTCGTCCATTTTATTTGTAAGTAACAAGTAGGTTGATGCAGAAATACGAAAATAAAACTGGGCCAGGTGTAATGTGTTTTAGCCACATTGATTCGTGGATTTGGTGCTTGCTCAATAATAATAGTAACAATAATAATATTAATGATAATAATAATAATAATAACAATAGTAATAATAATGATAATGATAAAGATAATATTATTACCACACACATACATACATACATACATACATACATAATAATAATAATAATAATAATAATAATACATACATACATACATACATACATACACACATACACACATACATAATAATAATAATAATAATAATAATAATAATAATAATAATAATAATAATAATATATAATAATAATTAATAATAATAATAATAATAATAATAATAATAATAATAATAATAATAATAATAATAATAATAATAATAATAATAATAATAATAATAATAATAATAATAATAATAATAATAATAATAATAATACTAATAATAATAATAATAATAATAATAATAATAATAATAATAATAATAATAATAATATACGGCATATGGATAGCATGACATACTGATTCTTCATTGCCGCTTAAAAATGAAATTCTTAGTTATGCGCGGATTGTAAATGAACGTAGGACGCACGCTTCTAAAGTGAGATTTAAAACCATGTTAGTCTAGCCATTAATGAATCGCCTACCTGGTATTAGAACCAATTTAGCCAAAAATGTATTCAATGTGCATCAAAAGCTTTATGCATCTATACCGGGCCTTATTCCCATCCCCAGACGAGCAGTGAAGTAACTACTCTTCTTCGTTGTATATTCCAGTTGCATTTGGGACTTACGAGGTCAGCCATTGTGCTTTTCTCTTCTAGCACTTTCTCCATTTCTAAGTGAGCAAATTCTGATTACTATGTTTTCCGGTATAAATTCCAATTTTACAGCACGACTGATCTGGCTGCGAAGATTCGCTGTTTCACTTCGCAGCAATTTCACTCTCTCTACAGAATTTTCTTTCATTTTCATCAGTTAAATTTTCAGAAGACACCATTTCATAACCTGTTTGTGTCTTTATTTGATTCACTTGAAACTCATATCGCATAGCAATGTCAGACTGAATTGTCAACTTGCATAAGTTTCTTCTTGCCAATAATTTACGTTTTCTAACAGAGCAGAGTTTATTGTAAACAAATTAGAAATAATCTACTATTACTCGTCATACAAATAACGCCACTTTGAGGAATCATATTGCATTCGCCACACGTGCTTGGTTCGTTAGCTCTCTTCGTTTGCCATAAATTGTCGTTTTCTGCGCTGCTGCAATGCAAATGTTGGCACGACACTGTTTGTTTGAAGATAGGTTCCCTCATATTTGCGTCCACCCATAAGTATTTTGGCTCCAGGTGGCACGGTTCGATTATTAATTTTTTACTTGATGTGGTACAAGACGACCTACGTTCAAAAGACAACCATGTGTGTTTTAAAAGGCTTTCGTTTCAGCATTTGGCATCAAAGAGAGCAAATAATAATAATAATGAGAATAGCATCAAAATTGATTGATGGAAACAATAAATAAATGGTAACATTTATGGTATCCTACCCAGTCGATGAAGTTAAAAAAAGTTTTCATTTTCTCTTTTGTATAGCTCATATACATGTGGCAAAAACCACAGAAACGTAATGCTCGAGGCTGCATAGAAATTGTGCAGCCATCATAATAATAATAGCATCAAGAGGTGAGAGCCGCAATTGAAAAGATTAAAAAATCCATCAGATTGCCAAACTGTCCCAATAGAAAGACATACGTATGAAACAAGATGCCGATAAAGAATAAAAATACAAAATTAGGAGTCCTATATATATATATGTTTATCACTCATTAATTTCATTATTCTCAATCGATGATTTATTAACTGCGATGAAAGTTAAACAAAGCTTGTATTAAAATTGAATATCCATGAGGAAAAAAGTTAAACATTTTAATATTCTATTAAAAAATAATATACATGTTAATAAGTTGGATGAAATGATGAAGTGCAAATAAAATATCATGACTGCACAAATTTCATTTGTTTTTTTGACACCACTGCATTTGAACCAGAACAGTGGATTATTCCATATTTAAAAAAAAATGATTAACGGTCTGTTCTTATGAAAATTGATTTTAATTTTTTATATTTGTTCGACTAAATATTTGCAAACAGTTCGTATTGTATTCACACACATACTGGGTTGCGTCATCTGTCGTAAATAAGTCAGGAAGTGGAAATTATGAAATACCAAAATAATGCGGTAAATTGAACAGATTATGGACGTCGCAAATGAGTTGACACGTCGAAAATGAATGAGCAACTAAACAGTTTGACACAGCAATAGAG